>OMLP01020744.1:7248-20074 GCA_900302685.1 Spondyliosoma cantharus
TAGAAATTCAGCCATCATTCATTTTATTACTTACATCTTCTTCCTCCACTGTGACCTGTGTCAAAAGGTCTTTATTTAAAAAGTCCTGCTTTAAACGTGTAGTAGTAAAAGTACGCATTATGGAATGCCTTCTTACTGTTATGATAAGAGTAAAAAATGGTTGTTTTTCTTACTATAATGATAATATGATGATGATGATGATGATGACAATACTACACTATGCAATTATTGTTATATGATGGCTTAACATGTAAGCAGCATTTAGCTACGACTACTCGGGATTGATCCCATTTAATAATAATAAGAACTTTATTTAGAGTCATTCATAAAATGCAGCTCAGAGTGCTTTAAAACAAACAAAAAATAAGGAATGCAAAAAGATAAATAAGCTCATAAAAATGGCAGATGCTCAAAGGTGCTCTTTTGGGGAAGGAATTATATTAGATATGACTTTTTTATGACTGAACAAATGGAATAAACAAACTGACCTTAAAGGACAACACAATTTCATCCTGTTTGACTTTGTTTTTTACTTGGCAGTTTTCTGGGGAGCTTATTCTCCTTTTGAGGACAGCTCATTTATTCAATTATGGAAAAGACAAATATTTCTGAGTTTGTATTATTACCTTCATAGTATTGTAAATATGATTTTGAATTTCTTCACCAAAATGACAGTGTCCCGTTTAAAGCAGTTAAAAAAGAGATTGGAATATACAACATTAATGAAAAAGGCCTGTCTGGATAACTGGATAAAACTCACACAGCTGAAATAGCTGGGCATTTTGACTATTTTACACACTGTTATGTAGTTCCATCTTTAACAATGTGTTATATTTGTAAAGGCTGATCATATATCCTATAAAAACACAATCTATACCTGCAAAGTAAATTGCCATAGCTGTCAAATCAAGCACGACACTGACCCTCAAGGAAATCACATACGAGTACTTCTCATTGCAGCGGTCCAATCAAGAAAATGCACTTTCCTCTGCTTCTTTTAGAGGAGCTGTCAAAATCTACTGTACTTGTTTAACCAAATAACCAAAAGCAGGGGGCTCTGTAGGGTGCCAGCACCTACTTTTTTATTGCCTCTGGGCCTCTTATTAGGTTAATCTGGGCATAGAAAGACAGTTTTTATTTAACATTTAACATTGTTTGAATGCTGGAAACTGTCAGGCAGCATGAGTAGCACCGGAAAAGAGAAGGTGAATTTTAACATTTGAACGTTTGGCATTAATGGGGTGCCTCTGCATGTAGCGACTACATCTCTCCTCTTTCTGCTCATGTTCTCCTCTGTTACTATCTCTGGGATGGATTATATGTAAAGCTGCTAATTAACAGCCAGCCCCCACCCCTGCACACATTACAATGCTGTGAGTGGGTTAGCTAAATAACAGCCATCCAACCATAATAACCGGACGCATACCACAGAGTTTAAAAACAGCCATCGTGCCGTTGTGTTGCTATTAGAAGGCCTGTAAATGCTTGTAAACTCTCAGAACGAACAGGTGATCTGACATCTGGAAGGCAAATACACAACACCATTGAATTTGATGATTTTTTTTTAATTCTTTTCTTGGCATTTTATGACATTTAATCATTTTTTTTTTTTTCTAGATCCATATGGAGCAGAATGTTCCAAAAAAAACAAGAAAAAAACAAAAGGTCATCGCTAAATTGTGCCCTTGGTGAATCACTGTGTCAGTGTTTCACGAAATTAAAGAAGTAAAGTCCCAGTCCCAGAAACCGAAGGACTAGACATTTGGCTGATGTATCCACTTTAAAAAAAAAGAAAGAAAAAATTCCATGCGGCAGCCAAACCAAGGACATAAGATCAAACATGATAATGTAGCAAAGCTCATTTTCCTCAAAGATCCTAATTGATTGGTTGATTATGCTTTCTCTGTTCCTCCATCTCGGTGGGTCTTCTTTAATAGCTCCATAATGACGCTACTGAACTGGACGTGTACGACTCAGCCAATTAGAATAGTAATAGGCTCTAATTAACAAAAAAAAAGGATTTTCAATAAAAAAAGGAGGAGATAGCGAATTTGATTACTCATATTCATTAACTTTTTCTCCCCCCTCCCTCCTGCTATCCCTGGAACTTTGCTCCCTTCATTTTTTTTATGAATATTTTATCTTGTGTGAAACATCACAATATGCCGCTGTCCCTGGCAAAGGCCAAAGACATAACAGCAGCAGAAGCCTTTCTTCTGCTCTCAAAGAGCCGTCCTTTGTTTCTGCATAATGAACAAGTTGCTGATGGCGGCAAGAATAAATTTTAATTAGAGTTTTTTGGAGGAGACGTGTAAGGATGATAGGTTGTTTTAAATCGAAACTTGACAGCGTGAAGGCTTTTTAGGAATAAACCAAAGTTAGTGGCGGAAATATGTTTTGTGTGTACGTGTGTGTGTGTGTGTGTGTGTGTGTGTGTGTGTGTGACAGACAGAGACTGAGAGTCGTGTTATGCCAGCAGGTATCGGTAACAGTGCATCAATAATTTGCGACAATTTTAACCAACTCCCTCCTCCCCTCTGCTTCCTTCTTCCCCTCGTTTCCCTCTCTGTCTATCTCGCCTCGGGTCAAGTTAGCACCACTTAAGGACTACAACACTGTGCCCGATCACCATATGTTGTCTGTGTTTGTGTGAATGCGTTTGTATGCGTGCGTGTGTGTGTGTGTGGATATACCTGTTTTGCTTGTTCCCCTACCTGATGCCTCCCATCGCTCGCAGCCAAAGCATGTCAGCTTTTGAGAGACAAAAACAAAAAGAGAGGGGACATCAGGTACGGCGGTGGCGTGTGTGTGTGTGTGTGTGTGTGTGTGTGTGCGTGTGTGCGTGCGTGTGTGTGTGTGTGTCTGTGTGTCTGTGTGTGTGTGCATACGCGTGCTTCCTGCAGGCTGGTACGCCATGAGACAGGGCCAGATGGTCACCTCAGGCAAAGCAGGTTGGGCCTGTTTACCTGCTTCACTCTGGGTCATGTCAGCTTCGTTTTCAGCTTAGCCACAACACGGATCAAGCCTCGGTGCCAGAAAACGTCGTGTTTGACTCCCCTTTCTCTCCTCCACCCTGGTGTCTTTAAAAGCATGAATTTGCTCCCCAGAAAATTCGTTCTTTTTCTTTTTCTTTTTTTTAGAGGTGTAAGATGTGACTAACAACTGAAACAAGACCCCTTTTTTCAAGATCTGCTGTCACGGTTTCTGCAGAACCACGGAGAAAATAAAGATTATGGCTTTTTTGATAATGCACAATCTTTAATATCAATCATTTTACGACTGATCCATTAATTATTGAGCCAAGAAAATAAAATGTTAGAAGACTGGAGCGAACTGAAGTGATTTCTTTTTCTTTTTTTCAAATGAACTTTAGTTAACTGGCTAGTAAATTAATTGATTGACAATTTAGGAGATGATGAAACGTTGAATACAGGTAGTGGCCGTCAATCATAGTCTCTTTTTCAAATGTTTTCTGTGTGCATGGTTTTCATATATGAAACTCATGTTGGATAATCACAACGTCTTCGTACACACACAAAGGAGGGGAGGCTCACCTGGTAAATGCAGCATAATGTACATCCACTGTACTAATTCTATTAACAGAATAACAGTGAGTCATTCCGTAACCGCCCCTACGCTTTGAACAGAAACACTTTCACAAATTAATATCAATTAGTTTAATTTTATTTTTAATTGTATTTTTTGTTTGGAGTCACTGTCAGTAAACACTTCTTCTGTAACACGCATCACATCTAAAGACTACTGAGCCTCTAGAAAGCTTTTATTGTGAAATGACGAAGCATTAATGAGTTTTGCTCCGTAACTTTCCGGCGATGAAAAAAATAGCATGGTGAGTGCAAGTGAAAGTAATTAGTGACTGAAAAACACAAAACCTGTGAAAGAAGAGAACCTCGGAGCAGATAAGTGCTGATCGTTACATTATTTTGTAAAATTAAAGCAGCTGAAAATACACATTATACTAAAGACAACAGGTAAACATTGAGAAAGTCTGCAACAGTGAGCAGCATCAACAGCAAATTAAACCAGGATCAGAACAGATCTGAACATGTGATAATACAATGGCAGTAATTAGGAATCAATCAGACTTCATTGTTTTTGTCACTGTTGTTTCTGAGTGAAGCTACCTCCAATGATCACTTCCTAAAGATACACATTAAAAGCCTATTTGGGCTGTTCCCTTTGAGCGGGTGCAAGGCTCTTAATGTGAAATGCTTTTTTTCATTTCCAGAGTAGAACCAACAAGACTTTTCAATTCATGAGTGAAAACAGCGTTGCTGTTGTAGCCGGACCACAGCAGTGTGACGTTCCTTTCTTTAAACATTATGTCAGACTCACTTAAGTGTCCAAACAGAAGGAAAAGAATAAAACACACAAGATAAAAACACAATAAATCATCAAAAATGTGTTTCTTCAAAAAAGTACACATGTAGCTTCTCGCCAGTGGCCTCTGAGCCTGGATGAGTCCTGAGTTCAGCTTTTTGCTCGGGCTGGTTAAAAAGTCTGTATGATGCTGTTCTCAGACTCATCCAAGCAACACATAACATTAGACACGAGATGTTGTAGAAGCACCTCACCTGTAGGCAGGGGCGCCGCCATGGATTTTGGGCCCCATGAAAAGAAATTTAATAGGGCCCCTGTATAGGCCGGCGAAAAAATGTTATTCTGTTTTATATAAAACTATGCATTTTAATGATATTTTTGACTATCATTCCCATATTTGTGAAAAGAACAACATGACAGTTACTTGGTTACTGCTCACTGTGTCTCCCTTTAGTCCTGTATGCAGGTCTAATCTATCTCCACAGACTCACAGGTGGTGGCTTTGGATTTGGGGTGAATTTTCTCCTCTGTTCCTACTGCAAAGCAGGGGGTGAGAGTCCCAAACTACTGACCAAACATTCTACTTTATATCACTAAAGTAGAATGTTTGGTCAGTAGTTTGGGAGCTGAATTTGAACTATATTTTATATACACATACATATGCTCTTTTTCATTCAACTGTTTTAATACATAGAAATCATTCTGAAATAAATATGGATTATAGGCTGATTTTATTTTATAGGGGGCTGACAGACAGCTGCTGCTGCTTCTGCTGCTGATGCACTTGATGTATCTTTTTGAACTACATGTTTATTTTAAGTATATTCTCCCTCATTGATCATTATGTGGGAAAATGATTTGTGTTTGAATTTCTGTCCTTAATAAATATTTCATTTTCTTTTTTGTAATGGTAAAAAGAGCAAGAGAGACAGAGAATCCTCACAGACTCCCAGCAATGATGCTAACTCGCATGCCATTGAACACAATGCTGCTCACCTTCTTCTCTGGGACAGGGAGGGTACAGGTATGGGGAGACTGGGGTGCTGCTGACTCATCTGTTGTTAAGTCTGTTAAAAGGGGCAGGGACAATGATTTAATATGAATATCTTGCTAAACGTTTCCCTACACTGATTAAATGTTGATGAAATGTAGGCTAACACTAGTCTGTAGCTAGCTAGCTTATTTCACTATGGCCATTAAGCCAAAAGGTTAATACCACTCAGACTAAAGGCTACCCACCTTTCTTGGTGAAAAACTGGGTTTCAGATTGACACGCTTTCCTTTGTCTTTCCTCTCTCTCTTTCCTTTTTTGAAAACCAGATTTTGATTTAGGCATCATTGTGATCACTGTAATTCTGGCGCATCTACTGACTGCAACTAAACACCGTCTGCTAAGGCAGGACCAAACCATTTCATGTAGATACAGGGGGGTGGCCGGTCAATATGGATGTTTACTTTTTGGTCAATGGGGATATTTAACTTTTACTGCCACAAACAAGTAAAAACAAAGAGATCATTAACTGTATTATTATATTATTATAATATACTCAATGATGATGGTTAATTTTTCTTTTTAATTATTTTTTTTTTTTATCTAGTTTTTGGGGCCCCTTTCAGTCAGGGGCCCTTGGAATTGTCCTAACTTTTCCCCCCTATATGGCGCCCCTGCCTGTAGGAACACCAGAAACTTTAAAAATATGATCAATTAGGCGTAATAAGTTTTTTTTTTTTTTTTTATTTGCATGCAATTGTTTTTGCTTTCAACAATATATTTTTTCTTTTCTTTGTAACAAAGTCATATACAATTTATTTTTGACTCTGTTATATCAGCACCATGTGTATTCAGTCCACGCCGGTAGCAGTACAGCACCGCGATACGAGGCTACTTCCATCAGAGCGTAACAGCCTTCCCTCCCTCTGCCCCTGTTAACCCCCCGCTGTAGCAGCAGTTGTTGGCACCATAGTTAGGTATGATGTCCGACCGCAGCAGTAACAGGTGCCTACATGTTGCCTGCTGGCGTGGTGCCACCGTGCCACAGCAGCCATCTTGGCAGCATATTCAACCCTCGCTCCGCAGCTCGCCCGGCTGTAATCTGCTTAATCTCAATCAGTCACTTTGAGGCGGTCATACAGGCTGATGGTGAGTCTGCAATCACAAACAAAGCTCCTGTATGTGAGGGAAAAGTACAGTATTTGAGAATAATTTGTTAAGATTCACTCAGGGGGGTCAGTTCGGCTTTGTTTGCCTGCAATACAGCCATAACACACACAAACACACACACACACGCACACACACTTTGGCATCTGCCTCCCCTTTAACGTCAAACCCATCAGCCGCACAGACCCATCCATCCTCCCTTTTTTCCTCGCACACTACCACCCGCTCCACCCTCCCTTCCCTCCCACACCACTGCCCCTCAAGCCTACTGTCACCCCTTGCACCCAGCATCCCCCTCTCTCCTGCCTCCCACACCCACACACACACACATGCACACACATGCCCTCCACCCTTTTTTTCCATTTCGGATGCAAAGCTGGGGCCGAGGCGAGCCGTGCATATAGTCACAGCGGCAATCTCATCTATGTCCAATCTGTCATGCCACTGCCTTTCATTATTCTCCTGCGTGGGGGGAGAGATAACGCCGAGGCATATTTTATGGACAGTAGAGAGAGAGAGAGAGAGAGAGAGAGAAAGGGAGAGAGAGAGAGAGAGTGATAGGAAAATAAAGGGGAGAGAAAGATGCCAATATGGTGGGGTAATGGTTGCGAGATATGAGTGGTCCCGCTCTGGCCAGGGGAGAAGTGTCACTCTACTCCATCGCTATCTAGGTCAAGGCAACAGAGAGCGAGAAAAAAACAGAAAGAGGCAAATGAAGTGATGAAATTATTAAAATTGCAGAGGAAGGATGGACGGATGGAGAGGGAGTGCTGGTCAGTGCCATCTCGTCTCCATTAAAAATGGACAGCCTGGGGGCCTGGGAGGGGGGGGCGTGTAAAGGCGGTAGCCATTCTTCATGGCCACTCGATGGCCCCATAAAATCAGGGCTCGTATGCATGCATGCATGCGGCTGTTGTTGAATGAGAAGTGGGGGAATGCGAGGGGGCCAGCAGATGAAGGAGGGGAAGGGATGGATGGAGGGACGGGTGAATGCGCCAGGGTCAGGTATTCTCTTCTGTCACCTCTGTTGCCGGGCTGAGTGGCTGACTGGTTGTCTCTCTGCTCAGCGCACTGGAATGATTGGGTCCTGGCCTGTGGAGAATGGGCCGGCCAGTTTTACATATATACATATATCATAGCCATTGTCACGCTGCGCGTGTGCGTGCATCACATGTGCATTGTGTGTGTTTGAATATGCAAATAAGATCCGGCAATGCCTTTGATTTTGTGCGCGTGTTGGTGTCCATGCATGCGTCTGTGTGTGTGTGTGTGTGTGTGTGTGTGTGTGTGTGTGCGTGTGCGTGTGCGTGTGTGTGTGTGTGTGTGTGTGTGTGTGCGCGCGGTGGCGCAATTGTGGAGCATCCAGATGTCAGCGCAGCCTCACTCGGTGTCTGTCATTGAGACAGCGGGGGTGGGGTTAAGGTGACCTGTTTTAAATATAGACAGTGTCACGACAACATGCCCGACTCGACTTATAAAAGCCATTTGCATAACGTTTCTCCCTTATCCCTTTCTTTCTCCCTCGTTTTTTTTCCCCCTTCTTCCTCCCGGGAGACAGGCAGCACACGCACGTCGTGTTATGCCTTTGTCTTGGCCGTTCAAATGCAAAAGGATGTCATGTCAAGGCTTTTTTTCCGACACCAAAAGACACAACTGTATGCCTGAGTTGTACAATGAACGGAACAAATTCATCTTATCTGCATGTTTTTTTCCTCCCAGTCACTGGAGTTTTTTCCCTCTGCTGCCAAACAAGTCTAGATCTTTGAAAAAGTATTTGGAAAAAAAAAGGTTTGAGTGATGACACTGACAGGGCATTTTTAAACAGAACACTTAGACCTTGGACTTTGATTTCTGCTTAACTTTTGTTGCACACCTTGTCCTTCTTGAGCATTGGTGTGCACAAGCCTTGTCAGCCTGCCCTTCAATTTGAATGCACACTTCACTCTGGCAAACTAATTAATTATTCCCCTCTTCACCCTCCTTTATTCATCCATTTGTTTTTTTTCTTACCTCTGTGAAGAATACACGCCACATTCCTTCAATACATTTCCTTCTTTCAGACCCAGCGCCTATTCATTAGGAATTCAAATTAATCAGTATTTACTGTAGCACTCGCCAGCTCTGCTCTCAAGTGCAATTTCTATCAACAAGGTTGAGTGGGCTTTTGTTTCCCATAGCCAATTGGAATAAAGCTCGCTCTTGCTTTGTCCCTCTCCCATTTTTTTTTTTTTTTTTTTTAGATGTTCAATTGAACGCATCAACTAGTTTGGCACATAAGATGGAATTGACATTCTCCTACATTGCAATGCTACAAGGACTTTTCATTTGACATTCGATGAACTCTGAAATTAAGGTGCTGTAACAGTTGGAAAACGTATCCAATGAACCTGTGAATCCATTCCCAGAGCATTATCTCACACTTATTGGTTTATAATTATTTATGCATTCGTTTGCACATCACCTCAATATCGAACTTAATTTGTGAATTTTGTTAATTAAGCTTCGTATTTCGAACCTGAACGTGCAAAGTCGCACAAACTCTCAAAATAATGGCATGGAGTTAGAAGTATGTATGAGTTAAATATTTGCCTCTGAAATGTAGCAGATATAGAAATAGAAATAGAAAGCAGCAGAAAATGGAATGAAGTACATTAAAATTGTGCTTATTAAACCAAACGTTCTGAAGTAAATTCCTCATTACGAACTGTAATGGCTGGTTTGGATTTTACCTTGTGCCTGCCATTCTATACTGCCAAAGACAAAGAGCCCCACAGATGGAAGAGGCAAAGAAGGTGAAGAGGGAGACTGAAATACCGAGGTAAAACAAGAGTGAACGGACGGGCATTCACTCGATGGAGAACTACCAACAGGACTTAGATCAGTAAGTAACAAAACCTGGCTACTATTAATACAACCAGGTGTTTTCCTTTGCCGTTCATGGGATTCTAACAGTTGTCTTTTACTTTGGATAGCAGCCAGGATGTTAATGACAGCAATGTTGCAATGGTGGTGCCAACGATAACTGTTTGAAGGATGGAAAAAGAGCTTGAGAGAGAAGTTCAATCCTACAGAGACTCTCCTCTCCAAACCTGGCCAATAGCTGTATTAAGGATGATGTTAGCAGAAGTGTCACATGCAGCTCTCCCAACTTCAGAAACATGTGAGGTGAGACAAATAACCCAACAGTAATGCTGACCACTTTATTTGGAAGTAAAACTAAAAGTGAGAACAACTGAAATGCTGATAATGAGGTACGGTTGGTCAATTTTGGCAAGCATGGTACTAACATACCTACTGGCTCGACAGCGGTTAGTACCAACAGTAGCCTTGTTCGCATTTTCTTACATGTGAGTGAGACAATGGGTAGTTAAATATGGTCTGTGATTGCAATGAGGTTTTACGCTCAAAGTAAACAGCCTCTGAGCTTGTTGTTTAGCAGCAAGCTAACTCAGTAGCACTAAACACACAAACCCCTTGAGCCGAAGAACAGAGCCGCTGCAGCAGCAACAGCCTCGCTCAACGGCAGACCTAGTTAGCACAAAACACACACCTAAAACAAATAATAAGTAGCGTGGGAATGTGGGATTTGTTTGCTTCATCGTTAAACAACCACCACTGCCGATGAGAATCTGTGTGATGCGGGCACAAGTCTTCACAGATGAGGTCATGTTGTAAAAGTTTTATTCACGTCGTGTTTAGCCACATTCACGAGAAACGTACATTCACAACTCAACAAAATATACAAGAAAGATCGCAACGCTTTTAGAGATATTAATGCAGCAATGTTGCATGTTGCACCTTTAATATGATGAACACTGTTATCTTGAATGATTTCTTCAAACTTGGAATAGTCACACAAGCAACAACTTTTAAAAACGTCGACCACGATATTTAACCATCAGCATCTCTTCCTTTGATATCATCCACCAGTGAGAAGCAGCGAGGGTGCATAAAGGTATAAGTCCATGTTTATGCATATCTCTGTATGTCTCATCATCTACATATTAATACATTGACACACAGTATGTCTTCTTTAAGTGTGTGTGTGTGTGTGTGTGTGTGTGTGTGCGTGTGTGTGTTGCGGATGATAAACCTGCTCCAGTGTGAAATCACTGTGTTAAATGCAGCTCTGACTAACACAGGTGAAAGCCGGCATGTTTTACTGTGAAGTTGCGGCGACCTATTCTGCACTGTGGCATTATGTTTAAACTACCTTATATAACAGCACATTAATTTGGACATTTATGGTAATAAATTAAACGTCCATGGCTCTAAGTGTCCATGAGTCCCAAAAAGAGGTGATTATTTTAAATAATCCTTGACTCCAGCATGGCAGCCATGTCTGATTTTGGCAATTTTTACGATACATTATGAGTTGCTGCTTTTTTTTTTCAAACAGCCCCTTTTTCACTGAGCCAAGGTTGTGATTACAGAGAAAGTTATGGACTTCTATTTAAGTAATCGACCCCTGGTTGGAACTAGCCTTTTGCCCTTTGCAAGCTCTCCCTTTCAACAATTTCTTACTTAACAAGGCCAGGCTGAAAAACCCACAGATCTAATTGAATATTGATATGTGTGTGTATAGAGGGCCAGAGCGAGGCCCACCCATGTTAAGCCATTCAGTGCATCCTCTTGATTGAAATTCCATTAGCTTGTTAGTGGAGGATAGTGGAGAGTCAGTGAATACTTAGCCTTGTTAGCAGAGGCGCAGGCTAAATGAGTGTGCACAGGGTCATTGTCCACTTAAAACTTGCTCTGCAAACTGCCGGCCAGCTTGAATAATTCATGGACCATGACCCGCGCTGACTGCTTTAAACAAGTGTAGCTTCTCTTTCTGTCTATTTGGATAATATCTCCACTCTGGAGTTAATTAGGTTTTTACTTTTTTTTTTTTTATTTCCGCCAGCTGTGTGTACAGCGGTCAGGGATTGGTCCCTGCGGACACGCTGAGAGCTAAATGAAAGGAGAATGGAGCAAAGATGATTGCAATGCAAAGTTGTAAATGCTGTTTTTTTTTTTTTTTTTCCCCATCATCTCCAGTATGTTATCATGGAGTGCATACTAATCCAGAATGCTACCTGACTGGGCCGATGTAGGATACAAGACATTGTTTAATCTATAGGAGTAAATGGTGCAACCTTTAAAAACCAGGAAACTACAGGGTCATTTCAACCCTCTTAGCGTCTATTCCTCCGAAAAGCGACTAGTGATCAATACAGCGGCTCATAGCATAGCTCATAGTTCAAGGCTCTTCCACCAGCAGACGAGGTCTCTCCATCTGCTCTGGTGCTCTGATGTGAAGGCAGTCAGTAGGTGTGGCGTTTGGGGCAGGCAGGAAAACGATGTCCACTGAAGGAGTGGGAGTTCACTTGCGATGACTTTTTTACAGTTACCTTGACACTCTAGTTTAGTGACTAGTTTAAATAACTAGTCTGTCTGATTTTCTCCCTCTAGATTTTGTTTTATACTTTTTAACTTAAATATGCAACGTCCCTATGGTGACTCTGTGACTTCAGCTTGTTACGCAGATGAAAAACTTTGAGTTAGGTCTTCATTCCTCTAATTAAAAACAGCATAGACTACTTCATACCACTCATGCCACTTTTCTTCTCCTCTTTTATGGCTGCATAACTTTGATAAGACTCGACGATTCCAAAAGTTGCCGGCTGATGCTTTCACTCTGTGAGCCTCTTTCTTTGTGTGTGTGTCATCATGACAACATGTGGTCCAATTGTAGCGATCGCGATGTAGCAATTTGTGAAAAAAAAGGCAGAGTTTAAAGAAGGGTGGGGTCTCACGTGATAATGTTAAAATCACGACTGTGAAGTTACAGGTCAGTTACGGCCTCTAGTTCAGTTCTTTTATTACTTCCAGCTGACAATGTGGACACAATGCCTTCAATTTGACTACTACTTTTAAAGGAGATTAGAAGAGTTCATCTGATTGGTAATTGACAACTGACAATCACGCTAACTCCACCTGATCATACTGTTTTTTTTGCAGGGTTTTTTTTGTTACACACACACACACGCATTACGTGCCCCATCTCAGGAAAATATCATCCTCTTGGTTTGAGATGAAGATGTCCTTCATGCACAAATAAATAATAGTTAAAACAAGACAATCTGACTTTGGACCACAGTTTGTTTTTATTTATCATCATTAATACAAGAGAATTTAAGAGCACTATCTACTTCCCGCGAGCAAAAGCAACACAGTCAGAACTGGTAAAAAGGCAGTTCTGCCAATTGTGGCAATTCGCAAGGTCATCCGATAATCTGCGCTCAAAATCTGAAAGATTCTTTCTTAGCCTTTGTCAACATTTTC
>OMLP01020746.1:8424-22727 GCA_900302685.1 Spondyliosoma cantharus
AGACAAATTCACAGATAACTTTACAACCCTCCGCTCCTTCACAACAACACGGGAAATCTTTGAATTTGCCTTTGACATGTCAAACGGACAAAAGATGCTTCCATCCTGCCAGTTGATTTTGGTTCAAATGCGAGATTGGAGGAGGCCAAATCCGCGGCTGTGGCTCCTCTACCACGCTATGATCTCAGCCGTCTCTGCAGGGTGCCTGTGTGTGGGAGGCAGCTCTCTCTAAAGCTAGTTACTGTTCAGCCTCCAACATGCCAGCTTAATGGTCTATTTATTTGCCCGACAGCAATGCATTATGGTCTTGAACAGTCACTAGTGATTGGCTCTAAGTTTGCTCCGTTCCCTTTGAACACATATGAAGAAAACTGTGTAATTCCAGCAGAGAAATTAAGTGCACGTCACGGAGAACACTGGCACCATATGCATGCTCGCATACGCGCGGGTGCCGTAACTTTAAGTAAAATGAATTAAGTGCTGCTGGTTGCCAAGGAGACCATTCATTAACCCCATATACTGCGAGGCGTGTTTTCACTCTCTTGTTTACAGGCCGGAGCTGGTAGCTTCTCAACACACCCACGGTGGACAAAGCGAAACAGTCATTTCTGCTTCCTGTGCACACAGCATGTGTTTTAATTGTAATGTTTTTTGCTCCTCCCGTTCACTGAGGTGAGAAGTGGTCAGGCGAGAGAGGTGGAGTTAACAAAGAGAACCGGAAAAGAAGAGAGAGAGAGGCCGGGAAAAGATTGTGGAAAGACAACAAGAGATAGAGAGAAAGCTGCCTGCAACTCTTAGATAAGATTTCTTTCGCCTCTGACTGACGTCTCTCCCGCGACGACTCCACCTTCCTGCCTTTCACTTTCAAGCGCGCATTGAAAAACAGCAGCACTGTGCGAAAAACGGCATCTAAAAAAAATCAACCAACTGCCTCCTTAAAGATACCCCAGCTGAAAATGTACTGCTTGCTCTTTTTCAATTATAAATTGACCAGATGGCCAAATGCTGAAAATGAACAGAAACACGGCAACAAGTTCTGCGCTCACCAACATGTACCATCTCATTTATATCGCATTCAATGGATTTATCTTTGAACTCATGGTATAGGTATAAACTGGGCGGCTGTGGCTGTGGCTCAGGTGTAGAGCCAGCGTCTTGTTATCGGAAGGACGGTGGTTTGATTCCCTTGGTCTGCATGTCGAAGTGTCCTTGGGCAAGATAATGAACCCCACCTTGCATGGCAGCCACCGTCATCAGTGTATGAATGTATGTATGAATTACTGTAAGTCGCTTTGGAGAAAAGTGTCTGCTAAATGCCCTAAATGTGAATGCAAATGCAAATGTACATTTCTAAATTGATCACAAATCCTCATTCTATATTCTAAAATTGAATAAATCCCTGCTAAATCAAGCTACATTAGGCAGTCAAGAAGCCACATACCATTGTCTTCCAAAGCATAATCCTACTCCTCTTAAAGTGGACCTATTATGCTTTTTCATTGTTTCCTTTCCTTCAGTCTTTTATATAGGTTATTTAGCATGTCAAAGATCTTAAAAGTCCGCACCAACAGAAGCTCCTCTCTCCCGCAGAAAACTCTGCTCGTGAAACGCCTCGTCAGTAGTCCAGCCATTGATTCTGTGACTTTGTGACATCACACTACATCACCATATCATACATTTGTAAAATATATGCCTATATACATGGCGGAAATTAAGGAAAATGGAAGCTGCAAATATGACAGAGCTGCCGGTGAGCGGTGTTGGCTCAGGCACGTGTGGTATTATGTTTCTGGTATTTCAGTTCTCCTTCCTTTGCAATGGACCGAGAGAGAAACGTTACCGTGGCTGCCCTGATATTCTGTTTGCATTGCCGTGTGTGTCTACCTGAGATTGGGTACGTGACTCAAGCGCCTTGATTTATCAAACAAGGTTTCACCAAACCGGGCATGACATTCCTGGATGATGAAAAATGCATTTTTCAAAAAATGTAAATGCTACGTATGTTTTCAGTTCAAAGGTGATGTTCAGTGAAGCGCAAATAATTTGTCTCCTGCAAATGTTTGTCCTTCTTGAATTTGTTCCGTTTAATTTGAATTTGGCAACCCATGAGGAGAACATAATTCATAATATAACAATATAACATATTGTACAGTCGGTAATATGTTATCTATGTATGTTGTTCAATGTGTGTTTTGTATAGAACAGAGTTGCAGACATTTGGAATAAAGAGGGAACATAAAAATCAAGTGCAGTGAATAATGTGTGGCCATGCAGTCAAAACACTCGTCTGACAAGTCTGTGTTGGCCTATTGTGAATTCATGTGTTGGCGTGAGGCTGTACAATACTGTATATACTATGTTAAAGGAGAAATGGATGTGGGAGGCACCTTTCTGAAACATTAGTAATGTTTGTACAAATTCAAGTGAATAGATGAGCTGATCTGGTGACTCACAACAACTCAGCGGCTTCACAACCTTCAAATGAGCTACTACTCTCGATCCTCCTCCTCTAGTAGAAAGTACTCTTTTTGTTTTCCTTGCACAAGCCGACGTGTTTTTCCCTTTTTCACTCCACAAACTGCGCTGCTCTAAGGGCTTTGACAAATCTACAGTTCCATATGTTTATATTAAGCCATCTCATTTGCCCAGTTGAGCCTCCAGTCAGTTGAAATCAAGCTCTGAGCTCTGCTGTTTTATACGGAGGGTGGGATAGAAACCCCCCCAGGCCGACAGCACATAATGTACTGTGCAAAAAAAACAAGGCCTGGTATATACACACATTGTCTGTTTGCCAATCTTTAAGACTGATGTTCTGGTATTCTTTGACCTACAGTGATGCGCATGAATGTTGCCAGTCTCAGACTACAGTATGAACAATGCACAGATCTACAGTCTACACTTTCTCTGACCTCAGTATCCTGGTAAAGTTTGGCCTGATTGAGGAGCAAACATCTTTCTACCGAAGCTATTATTAGCCAGAGAAAGGACCAAAGGCCCTGGGCTGAGGCCACAAAAGACATTCCGCTGTCTGATTTCAAATTACACCGGGCAAGTGAAGGAACTGTAGTGAGGACTTGGCCTGTTAGTAGTGTGGAGGATTTAGAGTCTATCCGCGACAGTAATGAGTTCATGACTAGTAGAGTTTAGCGGGATTGAGCAGTACAGAGTCCCAGACTCCACACTGCCGAAACCCTACAGAGGGCCAGTAGCAAGACAATAATACTGCTTTGGAATGGGTTTCAAAGAACTGGTGCAATTCCAACTTCCAAACTTTGCTAGTCTGTAACTTTCATATTATCCGAAAGAGAAGAAACCTCCACTACAGGATAAAGCAGTACATAGAAATAGAATTGCAGTAAATCTTGTCCTGGTTTTGCAGGCAGCTCATCTCTCAGCAGTAAAAGTCTTTTTACAACAGTTATGCAAAAGCACTTACTTACAGAGCCTGCAATAAAATAACTCTAATAGCCATACAATATGTGTGATGTCTTCTGGCTTTCACTCAGGTTTAATATAGAGTAATGTTTGTCCGGGGATCATTAATACGTATTAGCGGGCCATCAAAGCTCATGTTGCTGCACTGCACAGTAACAGGAGCATAAACAGTCCCCCTCTGACTGGGCCGTCTCTGCTGATATAATTAATATTTCCAATTATTGATCGGAGGGAGTGCTGAGTGGTGGCTGTCCGGGGGCCCCCAGCTCCGGCTAATAAATCTGTACTGTATACAGTAAGAGCAAGAGTCGGAAGAGAGTAAAGCAGAGGGAGAGCTATGGTTTAATGATTAATAGTTGTGGCATGCTTCGCTGCAATCACAATAATTTTTCGTTAACGGTAAAAAAAAAAAATCACAAAATTACAAATAAAGATCAAACTGAAAAGGCTTACTGAAGCTTGATAATTAACACTTTCTTAATATTGCAAATTAACTGGGTAAATAAAGGCATCTCACCGCTTTTACAGGAAAATGTGGGGACTTTTGTTTGTGCTGTGTTGCGGTGAAAGACTTCACTCTCTCCCTCATCTTCACACACATAATGTATGGTCTACCTTGATATTACTGATGTTGGTGTTGTTACTAGAGCATCGTAATTAATGTTGCTCCAGGACCATCATTTCTAATTAAGAGGAAGCAACAACGTATGCATTCCAAGCGAGCAGGCGTGGCTTTATAAGTTTAGTATAGACTCTAACTCGGAAGACGTGGGATTGAACATTACATTAAAATACTTGGTTAGTTTCAGGACAACACAGGTTGGGTGTGTGAATTTTGCCTGTCTGTTTCCACATGATTGGTCAGCTGCAATTATGGTCCTGGAGCAACGTCAATTATGATGTTTAAGGGACAATGCCATCATGCGATACCAGATCGTGCCATAATGTATACTGCGTCTATGCAGAGAGATGATTAGTTCAACACTGGTTTGTTATTTATATATTTTTCATTTGGTCTTTAGACTTTAAGAAAATAGTTCAAATACTCCTTACAAATTGCCAGGGCCTATGTTGTATCTTTATTTTTTTTTATTGATAGTTTATACCCAAAGATATTTATTTTCACAATAACCTGATCTTGAGAGAAGCAGAAAATCCTCATATTTAAGAAACTGGAAAATGAAATGTTTGGCCTTTGTGCTTGGAAAAAAAAAGATGAATGATTAATTAATTCTTTATCGATTGACTTATAAATGAATCAGCGCGTAATTTCAACACAAACCCAAACCGAAGCTCTATCCCCAATTACCGCAGATAAGTTGCGAGAAATACATGTATTCGATACCAAATATTTGCACCTCCTACACATCTCGAATGTGAGTGTGTGTATTCACATGTGGATTTTCTGAAATCGAGACGTCGAACACACACGCTGATACACATGCGATGTATTTATAAGTGTGAGCGGGTGGGTATATCTGCGAGTGTAGATCTGACTGAAATATGACCTGCCCTGTGTGAATGTGCTGCATCTGTGTACGCATGTTCATATGTGTGCTCGAAACACATGCAGGGAAACTGTTTGCGAAAGTGAGTTATAATTTACCCATATGTGAAAATGTGCTGGCGGCAGCAGTGTGGTGGTCCTGATAAGGAGCATCAGTCAGTGCTGGGGAGATGGCAGCCACTATAAGCTTCTGGGATTCCTATCAGAACCAACAGGATTTAGAGCTCGAGGCGCTGACATGGACTGACAGACACCTGCCGACCTCAGCTAGTTTATATCGCATTTGTACTTAGAAAGGCGTACTCCTTAATGCTACATCCATTTAGAACAGGAAGAACACACTAACTCTGTGGGAGAGAAATTGTCATTCACAGATAAAAAAAAAAAAAATGCACGCTGTCATTCAGAAAAGTTCTTTGTGGTTATTTTGTATCAGTAAGTGTTCCCCTTTCTTTTACTTTCACAGTCTGAATCGCTGCTTTTGGAACAAAACTGTCGATATCCATCTGTTACGCTGAATGTGCCTTGTAATACACGAATTAGCCATGAGGCCGCAGCTAACTCACAAACATGTGCAATCTGTAGTACCATTATCACTAGCGCCACTACTACATCTCTGATTAAGACCATTAGACCTTCTGTCGTCTGATGCCTTCCAAGTTCGTGTTTATCTCTTCCCCCCCCCCAAAACACTAACTGCCTCCCAGAAACAGCCTGAAGTTCATCTACCGAGCGCTTTTCCAAAAGGCTTTCCAACCCTCTCTATTATCATAGCTTTACTAGCTGAAGTGGTTGGCCAGCTGTCTGACTGCTACAGACCTCATTACACAGACAGCAGAACTCAGCTCTCATCAAGATTTCATGAAGGTGAATGTCACACATCAAAACCGGCTCATTTGTGGGCGCCCCATGACTCAGCAGACAGAGCCGCGTGGCAAGAGCTGATGTTAGTTCTCATCATACTCTTTATTACTTCTGCTTAGAGTCTGATTAACTTGAAAAAATACCACATAAAAAACCTCGGCCCTCCACCTCCGTGCTAGCTCACCACTGTCCCAACCCTTCGCGCAGACACTCTCACGCCACGCTTGTCCATCTACTTGATTATGTCTTCCTGTCTTGTGGAGTATAAGCTCTCCACCGACACTTGTGTGAGAGACTCTGAGTCCTACAAGACTTGTGCAGTGGACTAGGGTATGTGGGTGACAGAAACAGTGTGCAATCATGAGGGGGAGTAGATAGGGGGATTGAGCTAATGCCTAAATCCTGTCCTACTGAGCCTGTAGCGGGGCGTCCAAGAGATAAAGAGAAAACAGAGGGAGAGAGATGGGTAAGAGACGGCGAGAGAGATGGTGAAGGCGGGAGGACTAGGATCATAGGAAAGTGACAGAAAAAGGGAAAACTAATGAAAAGATGCTCGAGATGATGCAGAGACTGGGAGGTGAGAGTGGGTGGGTATTTATTAATAAGAGAAAAGAGAAACAAAAAGACAAAAAAAACACGTCTCCTGCCCCTCCTTCTCCTCCACTTCCTGACTTATGAGCCACACTTTGGTTATCAGGGGAAGGGCATCACTCCCAGACATCTTTGGCACGGCTGCTTTTCAAGCCCAGAGAGCTATTGACATGGCGTGTTACTGTAATGCGTGAAGCAGTGGGAGACTCATTGTAAATCTGTGTCAACAAATGCTGGAGCAGCAGCGAGCTCAATCTCTCTCTCCCTCACTGTGTCTGCCTCGCTTTGCCTCTCTCTTGCATTTACCGACCTATCTAATGAATCTTATCTGCACAGCACACTGGAGGCTTAAGCTTTTGGTGGGCTCACATCTCTCCCACACACACAGACACGCACTCTCCCTCTCTCTCTCTCTCTCTCTCTCTCTCTCTCTCTCTCTCTCTCTCTCTCTTTCTTATTCTGCTCGCTGTTTGATGTGGTTTACGCTCTTCAGTTCATTTTGAGGAACTGTCCACAGAGAGATACCATCATGACGACGGACCCAACCTGGTGGCTTCAGAAGGGCAACATCGCCCCAATCGCAGCGCGCCACAGCGAGGGTCCGGGGCGAGCAGGAAGTAGCGAAATGGCAGCGGACGTGTTCCGTGACAGAATTACAGATCTCGAGTCGTGCGAGGCCTTTAATGCTTAAAGGTGCCCTTATGCACTGACGCCATGTTCCCTATCTGGCTGCCGCCTTGATATTTGCTTTGAAGATTACGTGCCTGCCTGACCGTCGTTGAGTTACAACCGCGATGATGATGTACAACGGCGTGTATCGCATGCAAGCTGACCGTCGCATGTGCACTCGGGGGCTGGGTATGACCTGAAATCCATATTACGATTTAAGTTCAACATTTACCTCGGTGAGCGTAAATCAAACTATGGAACAGAGCAAGACACAAAAAGTCATGAATCATAGCCCTGAGTTCAATTTTGTAGTTCAGAACCATGTAAGGTTAGGACAATATACAATCCCGAGATTATGAAAATAAGAAGTATCGGGGCGGCCCAGAAGCTCACATGGTAGAGCGACTTCTTAGCATCAACCTGGGTTCAATCCTAACTCATGGCCCTTTTCTGCACATGGTCTCGTCTCTCTCATCTCCCATTTCCTGTCAAAACCTTCAGCTGTCCCATCAAATAAAGTCCGAAAAAATGTGTTCATATTACATATGTATTATGCAATCTCATTCCCTCTGTGGGAGATATTAGGGTATATTACCAAATGTGTGTGTACTGGATGAAACGTGCCGTTACCAAGTATATGGTTTTCCGTCGTTACCTGATTTTCGGTCATGCACAACATCATATTGCAGGCCAGGAAACCTCAGAGTAAATCTCATATGAGCGCATCCATGTCCATGTCTGCTTCAATATGTGATATACATTAAAGTGCCTCACCACCATGTTGACAGATATTAAAGCTTTCTGTGCAAACTAAGAGTCAGAGTAAACACTGCTATTTTCTGCTGCAGATATTTAAGAGGTTTAATTGGCTGCCAAAAATGTTTGGCCCATCTACTTTTCTTGGTATTAAAATCTGGCCCGATTGAATTTGTAAGTGAGCAGCCCTGTCACACTGTATGACATGCTGCGCTTTAGGTGTTGACATAATTTGGTCATGTTTCCTCTAAAAGCCTCAACTATTTTCCGACAGAACTTAGATTTAGCTTTGTTTTTGTTCTTCATCGTATCTGCTGAAGCCAATGTGTGACAACTCAAATGATATGGCATCGTTGAGTTCCTGTACCAGCTCTTCCTGAAGAGCACCAGCGCCCCCCCAGTCCTGCAGTTTCAACTGGGTTCAACTGGGAACGCAGGGTTCACAAAACAGCTCGAAACTTCCAGGTGACTTCCCCAGTTTAGGTTAAACTGACAGGAAAGACGCAAGCACAGCGATGAGTTGTTTGTTCTTAGGATTAGATGTGATTCATCTTTGTACTTTCAGGTGCATTAAAGGCGTTCATTAAAACATGCTAATAGAATCAATACACACCAACATGTCTTAAATTAAGTCACGAGAGACACATAGTGTCAGTGTCTGTACATTTTCTGCACAGTCCCACATGCACTCAACCACACTCATACAGGCTTATAGATGGACACACGCACACACACACACCCTTAGCTGCATGTTTCCTTTACCCTCTGTGTTGAGCCCAGAATGCTCCTGCTGCTGTCACAGCAACTCCAGGATTGTGACAGATTACGGCCTGCTGCCCTGACCAATCGGAGCCAAGAAGTGTTGCTTGCCCACTGACTCATAATTCTTGGCATACCTATGCCGAGTTGACGTTTCTTTAATGGTCCCCAGACCTCCAGTAGGCATCCTTGTCCTGAGCACTATGATTGCCTATTAGCAATTCACCAGCACTTGCACTTTTCTACCCCTCCACTCCCGATGCCGCCGCTCCGAGGAGGGGAGCGAACCGGTTGGAGAAGAAGCCAGAGGAAGGATAGAGATAGATGGAAGGAGGGAGGGAGATAGGGACGCAGCCAAGCATGTTGGCTTTGAATTGGAGAGAAGTCTGAGGGCTGCCAGAAAAGAGAGAGGCAGACAAAAAACGGAGACAGGAAGACAAAAAAAAAAAAAAAAACCTATGTCAGATAGTGAAACAATGCTTCCCTCAAGCAACTGCATTATTTCAAAAATGGTAATGGGTCTTTCTCTCCCTTTTTGCCGTACATATGCTTTCAGTCTACACGCCCTCTTCCCCAAATCCGGCTGTGTGCTCGGATACGCCACTGGAGGACTTCTCCATTCGGTCTCATTAACCAGCCACATCTGCTATGACTACAGATCAGTATGACATACTGGTTATTAATGATAGGATGATCGACAATTTGTTATCCTACAGGACCATTATCAAGTTGGTGAAATCTGGACTCTGCACTGTTGCCCGGTACGCGCGCGCGCGCGCGCGTGTGTGTGTGTGTGTGTGTGTGTGTGTGTCCATCAAAGGGGGATTGCGAGAAGGAGCCAGAGCTCACAGGATCGACACAGGGCCAGCCTGCTCCGTCCATCTGCTCCGAGCTTCATTCCCAGCATATCAATACCCGACGTCTCATACACACACGCACACACACGCACACACACACGCACACACACACACACACACACACACACACGCACACCACACACACACACACACATGGCTACACAAAAACACACGAGCACGCGGTATTCTGTCACCTGCCACTTCTGCTGCTTCCATCACTCTCCCACCACTCCAGCCCTTGGCTGTAAAGCCTGCTTATGTTTCATCCTGACACTTGGAGAAAATCCCTGCTTGTCTATAAGCGCATTCGGTATCACAACAAAAAGGTACTGGCCTGTCTTTCAGCCCTGTGTCTCGTCCCCTCCTCCGCGCTGCTGCAACACAGTGAAATTGTTTTGCTAAAAATCACACAAAAAAAAAAAACCCTCCCCTCGCTGTGTGTAGTTCAACCTTGAACCACGCAGAACCTGAGGGCCAGACAAGCAGTACAGCTGCCTGACCTCTCGCCATTTCTCCCAATCTGCAGCAAACACACTCTGACGAAGTGAGAACAAGAAGCACTGGAGCGGAAAACACATTGGAAGTGTCCCTGCCAACTCCCACTCCACACTACCTCCCATGGCCTTGGGTGGCTTATTTCATTGGTTTTGAGTGGGTGAGTGGACGTCGTATGGGCCTACCTTTTGTATGTGTGTTTGAGTGTGCTCAAGTCTAAATGTCGCTATGTTTTAAGTGCAGAGGGAATAAAAGACGAGTCATGTACTGTATGTGGCTTTCAGAGAGGGGGGAGCCTTTAAAAAGACGTGGGGAGTTAGATCCTCCAGGATGCACTTACACTGCAGAGCAATCTATGGTTTGGGTCAGTAGGGGAGGGGTTGGGTTTTATAGGACAAGAGCAGAATAACCAGCATCTTTTTTTAAAGATCTGAAAACAGACCAGACCGAAACAAATCAGAAAATAATCAAACCCAATCCAGAATGAGGTCAACCTGAGCAGGGCCTAAGAGAGCGGCGACACAACCACCAATGATTTCCTCAATTCTTTTCTGCCCATTAGGATTATGACGTACCGTGTGATCATAGCTGATACGTATGATCATGTCTAACTGGAACCACAGGGATATTAGACATATGGGCACAAAGCAGAAAAAAAGTTTGGATCAGATTCGACTAGGGGCCAGATTAGGTTTCCAGTTTCTTAAAACCAAGCAGACCTATGAGGACCTCTAGTGAGGGATGGGCCACTTCATGTCAAGTCATCAAGTCCTCAATTCGAGGCATGTGATCGGGCAAAAAGATAATATCACCATCTATTTAAACACACACCATAATATAAACTGCAATCTTTATTCTCAATTCTCAAGCCCTGTAGGATACACTAAAGCCAAACCCAGAATCGCCTATGAATTTCTCCAATTGCACCATGAAAACAATTGCTAAGATGTTTATTTTTTTGCGAGAGTTTCTCATTGCTAGCTAGAACTCATGTCGCATGTTTACAGTACTTCACCCGAGGGAGAGCCATGGGAGGTCATCCATCTAGTTAGCAAAGCCATCTAGTCGGCTACTTCTCTCTATTTGTATGTTCACATTGCGCAGATCTGCAGTTTGGATGCAGAAGAAAGAGGACACTGAATACCGCAATCTGAAAGCGGATCGTAGGCACCCCCCCGACCATGATCATGATCTTAAAATCATCAGATGGCTCAACACTACCCTACCTTGAGGTGCAATCGGAATGCTCCACACCTGTCCGGCTCCCTCATCCAAACCGCTACCCTCATAGCTTATCCTCCTCTATTTTTACAGCTGCATCCTTGACAGCCCATCACCTCACTGGCTCCGCATGCCTCCCACCATCCAGGGACATTTGTATGCATGCATGTATTCATGAGCGGGTATAAAATTTAAATATGTTTTTTACAGTCAAAAGTCACTGATATACAGCTAATGCAGGCAAAGAAGAAGAGAGACAAGAGAGAGGGAGGAAGAAAGGGAGACACTCGGTGCACTCTGTGTGAACTCGAGCTAAATCACACTCAGAAGCCTCCTACACTTCCACCCCTCCTTGTCTTAGCTTGTATTATTTGTTAATTTATTCATTTTAATGATGCTCATCTGAGCACATTCGTCTAACAATTAGGACTTAAAGGTTTAAACATCGTGCGATATAGGACCTTAAAATCCTCCTGACTTTACGTTTGGGATTTGAGATGCGTTCTCTCTCTCTTCTCTTTTCCCCTCCTCCTCACCCGGGCAGTCGCGAGGTAGATGTTGTGTCTGTCGTTTCATGGAGGTCAGGATTTGTTTTCCACACTTCTTGGGCTCTGAGGGCAGTCCGGGGAGCTCTAATGGCTTGTTCACACACTCTGCTTTGCATTATTTCCTAACTGCAAATACCGAGGGGACATGTCACAGTGAGAGCCATCCTAAAGCACTTATAAATGTAACCTACATACACTACAGCATCGTCAGAAATATATGGACACTAAAGCATGAACATAAAGCACACACCAACACTCCACTGACAGGACACGGTGGGGGTCGGGGGGTCTTAGCTCAAGGGGGTGGGGTCGCACAGGGGACACTTATTTGTTCTCACACTATGCCACCCACTGAGCTCAGCCAATATGACGTACGGTGCTGTATTCCAAAGTAAAGAGGACGGAGGAGGAAGAGAGCAAGACAAGAGACAAGAGCAGAGAAAATGAAAAGGGCCAAAGAAACTGATTTTGCCTCATAGTTCATCTTCATCTGGGTGCCCTGTCCCAAACCCCAGTTCATGAAATAAGTCCTGCTGAAAATCAATGGCAGTCCGAGCCGTGTAAAGGTCAGCCATTCAGCAGCTCTGGCCTTGGTGGACCAGTCAAGCCCAGGCTTGTACTGTGAAGCTCGGCTAAGTAGAATTAATGGGGGGATCGATTATTCTGCACACAACTTAAATTGAACTAAGCAGAGAATCATTTTAAGGCAGGAACTGTACCGTGACGTCGAATGAGATGCATTTGCCACATAGCCAACCCCCAGAAACCCATTTAGCAAGCACAAAGCAAAGGGTGCGAATGAAAAAGAGGTTTTTAAATAAAGGCTCTCGCACTCCCTCTTCATCTCCGCTCCATCTCTCCACTTCTTTCTGAGTTCAATAAATGTACAGTAACCGCCCGATAATACCCCTGAACCCACCCAAGACCTAACTCATAGATTTGATACGCAGAAAGACTTTCCCTCTTTTCTCTTTCCTCCCCCTTCATTCTCTTTCCCCCCTCACCTCTTTTCTTTCTTTTTTTTTTAAATTTTTTATTTCATGTCACCTCCGGCACCTCATTCTTCTTGTATTCTCTCCTTGTTTAAAGCAAAATCAATATGGAACCGGAGGAGACAAATCAACGTATGGTGGCACTGCAGGGGGAGGCCCAGCGTGCTCCCACCTCACTGGTCACATGCTCCTCGCTCGCTGGCTCCGTGGTATGGGGGGAGGGCTGGGATAAGTGAAGGAAGGAAGGGCGGATGGGTGGAAGTAACGATGTAAGGTCTGACTTATGGAAGGATGAAATGATAAGAGACCAAAGGGCTGGAGAGGGATGAAAGGGAGCTGGTGAGGGATGAAACAACGCTCCAATGGGAGGGCATATGGAAGGAGAAGTGAATGGAGAGAGGGATGAGAGAAAGAGAGGAGAGGAGTGGGCGGCAGTGTGGGCTGGGGGTGGTGGAGGTGGCGGCGGTGGTGGTGGTGGTGGTGCGTATCATGGAAAATTCTGCTCCAGTGACTGGAGTGCAGAACGGGAGCCCTCATCTATAATGTATATCATGGATCCGTGAGAGATTTTCATACATATAAAATGGAGCAGCACCAGGAAGTGTCTCGCTGCCACGGCACAGCCGAGAATCGCCCGTGGGGGCAATTTCAATATTCTGTTCTGTTTGTACTTGCATACTGTTAATTCACATATACCCCTGTGTTCCTTAGCGCCGCTGCATACTGTGTAAGTCAAAAAGGATTAAAAGACTCCATGACTATATGTAAACACGCTTTTAATTCAAGATTATTCAAATACCGCTGCGACGAGAAACGACGACTTCTGCGTGTTTAACCTCACCACGAAGAGACCGTGCTCTATCCTAACAACCTAAGAAGAACAGCCAGCGCCATTTAGAGAAGTTAATGGAATATTTTTCACATTAAAGCAACGTTATGTAACTTTTTAACCTTTAAATAACAACTTAAAATCGCTTTGATGGTACAGTGTCTTGTAATAGGGTGAATGGTGACTCCGCCCCCATCACGTTTACTTCAACGTACACGTTTTCAACACATAACACTGTTATGATGATAAGAGTTTGTTTGTAGTTAGCACCTAGATTACATCTGAGAAATTGTTACAGACCTGGGATTTGTATTTACGACAATGGTTTTGCACTCTGAGAACTGTGGGGGGCGCCAAATCACATTATTTGTATATCGTTTTGCTATAAAATGTCTAAAAATTACTTTGATTGACATTAGTCCTAAATGTTTCCAAAAACGTTAGAACCCGGAGAAATCTATAATTTTACTTCAATGTTGCGTTTCATTCAGGCGCCTCTCGATAGGGAAACACCTGATGATACATCGGAGAGCGAGGAAGGAAGTCAGCAAACTTCACTGAACATAACCTTAACACATTACTTTGTCCGTGAGCGATTTCTACCTGAATCACATCTGATTTCAGATTTTCAGCTGCGATGGTGGTTTTTTCACATTCAAAACAAGAACCGCTTTGATTCCACACGATTTCGCGACCAGTTGTTTTCATTGTTTGGACTGAGCGACCATTAGCTGCAGAAATGACACACTGTGCATTTAAAGACTCTTGTTTTACTAAACA
>OMLP01020747.1:27493-37690 GCA_900302685.1 Spondyliosoma cantharus
ATGTTTGCTGAATGTTGTGTGGGGAGGGCTAGAGAGAGTCGGATGCAGGGTCAGACCTTATGGGGGAATAAACACCTGGTGTCACATCGGATTTTGCTCTGATCAGGAGCTGTTCCCGACAGGAGGGGACCTCAGGAATTACCTTTTAATTCATGGAATTAAAAAGTGGATTTATCTTCAGTCCGTTTATCTACAGCAATTATCCGCTGAGGTGACAACCATTGTAAAGAGTTTATTAACTTTAATGTTGACTGCCAACTGGAGCTGGAGGGGGAATCTACCTTACATCATGAATGTAAACGGAAAAAAAGGAGAGAGAACTGGAGCCTCTAGTAAGTGCTGATTTTAGCGATTGACCTGAATTCAAATGGACAGAAACACAAAAGTTCATGTACCGTATCGTAATCTGAGTGTTGTTGGAAAGAAAACACTCACACAAGTAACACAAATAAACACAAACGATCCTGTGTTTAAAAACTTGCGTTGCATTGCCAGGGAGAAGCTATGTAATGTGTCCCCGGCACAAATGTTTCTTGGAG
The DNA here is from genome assembly GCA_900302685.1 of Spondyliosoma cantharus. Lineage (NCBI taxonomy): Eukaryota > Metazoa > Chordata > Actinopteri > Spariformes > Sparidae > Spondyliosoma > Spondyliosoma cantharus. Next base: position 28,033 of record OMLP01020747.1, read on the forward strand.
CGAGATGTTTTCATGTTTTTTACACGTTACGTTAAGTCTCCTTCACCAACTTTCTTCCTCAATCTGACTTTCTCCCAACCTTGTAGCAACAGATGATGACAATGACAATGTTAAATGTTCATAATGCACAGCAACATATTAAGTGCCATACATTTAACGGCATTTAAATGCAGCTACAAGGAACTTCCTGTTAAGTCGATTCTGGCAGCCCCTGTCGACAAGCGCTGTGCGAGCACTGATTGCTCATTCCCTGACGATCTCGATCTGGCTATACTGAGCATTTGTTTTGGAGGAGATCATATTCTAAGAGATCATATTTTAACACAATTTACAATACTCCTTCACCTGCTCCTGCATTTTGCTCAATGTAGAAATAGTGTCATTGTGCATGACATCCCATTGGTCTCTTATTTCTTATTCTATATGTATTACAGTATCCCATGGAGCTTTCCTAGTTGGTGACTCACTGACCCCTTTTCGCATGTACAAATCTGCACACTGTCTTTTTACATAGAGCCCACGACCCATTTCACTTATGCTCTTGTGAACAAGACTAAAAAAACAATGGCTTGGTAACCCTCAATCCCCAGTCCTTTCCTCAGCATCCCCTCCCCAGGTTACAATGACTACTGTTTCATTGAGGGATGGAGAAGAGCCTATTTTTCCATTGCCACATCCAAATAAGGGAATGATGAATGTTTCAGTCCAGCATGGGGTAGTGGGAGCTGTAGAGGGCCAGGTTTTGGTTTGGGACAATAATGCATAAATCTCAGGCAGAAATGGATGTCCCCAATCCCAGCAAGAGCTGGCGAGCCCCTTTGGGTACAGTACTGCTACAGGCCAGAACTCATTCACTGAAACACGTTCAGCCATGTATGCAATGCTGTGGTCAGTGTGATGCTGAGTGCATTTTTTCCCTAAACTAATGGCAAACACAATACATTCCATTTAGAAATCGCATTTCTTTTTCAGTGCTAAACTTTTCAACTGTTTAATGCTGTCCAGCAGGCAGATCCTCTGAGGGAGAAGGAGGTGGTTGCCAAGTAAAACCTGATGTAAAATGTGTGTTCTCTGCAGCTGCTTTGCTTCCTTTGCTTTAGGAGAGATCTTTCACGAACAGCACCTTTTATAGTCATGATCGTTCGCTGTGTTTTCTGACTATTTTTCTGGTGTGTGCCGCAGCGTTTTATCTTAACAGAGAAAGCCATGGTTTGAAGTTAGCGCGGTCTGCCTCTATGATCTTTCTGTCTCTGTTTTTCTGGGTTGTGGATGTGAATCATCCTGTAAACCTGTCTCAGGCTGTGTTCAAGCTTAGCATTTTCAGTGGATTTGTGTGAAGCCTGAAACATATATTTCATCAGCCTGGTTCACTGGGGTAGGTCAGAACAATGCCACACAGTGTTGTCAGATACATTCTAACATGGATGTAACCAAATAACTGCACTTATATGACTCAAAGTACAAGACTAAGTCATTTCACAGGAGAAAAGGGTACTGTGGTTTATTCACAGGTAGAATATATTCTGAACCAAGTACAAGGATGCGTGATGGTTACAAAACAACGAATGATGACATGTGATATCTGAGTTACTCATCCTCGGAAAGCTGAGCAAATCAAATTGAACCAGGACAAACCACAGGCTAGACATATTCTCATATCTTGCTTTTGTTTCATGTGCTCCTAACTTCAATGTAGAACGCAGAAAGGTACATCACGTTTACCCCAAGCACAAAACGACACTTAGAATAATGTTATTCCCATTTCCACAATGTTTTTAGTCAAACCTCTTTTGACCTTTATGACTATATCTCTTATTTTTACTGGCCTGGTTATGTATGTTTATGTGGCTGTTACAGGTCTTGATGACAAAAGTGTAAACATTGTTTCAGAGGAGTGCTGTACACACAAAGTTATTATTACTTGATTCCCTTTGCAACAAACATGAATTATGGAATGCAAAATGGAGCTTGAAGCTGCTTGAGGTAATTTACATCAACATTGAAAAACAATAGACATTGTAATAGCTTTCGAGTTAAGATCTATCTTTTCTCCTCAGCATCTATCTTCCCTGCAATATTGGATTTCTGGCTCTCTGAGTTGAACGCAGTGGCCTACAGCAGCAGCACCCATCGCCCACCTTACCCCTTATGTTTGTGATATTAAGGCAATAAGATAATGGAGCCTTTGCTAGCAAAGACCAGGCTAATAAACCTCAGGGCCATGTACTAGGCCACACAAGGATTTTGATGGTAGTAATACAGCGTATGCTAATTCAGATAGTGGGTGCAAAATGTTCAGTTAATTCAATGGAATAAATTAAACTGTTGAAAAAGCATCTTTGTTTACCATTTACAATGTTTTCATTGGCAAAAATGAATACAGGTTGTAGTATTTTATGTTTATCTCCCTATAAAAGCAAGCAATCTCTGTCTGTCTGTGTGTGTGTGTGTGTGTTTGTGTGTATGTGTGTGCCTCAAATATCTCTGCAGATCTGGATTAGACTGACCTGAGATTTTCAACATGGCTGCTGCGTGGTTTAAGGGTGTGCAACGTCGGATTTGTTTGGACTATAAAGATACCGTTAATTAATTATTTAATAAATGATTTACGAATTCCGCTAGCATTGACAACAATATCCACCATAGCCACGATATACTGTAATCTGTAATCATTTACTTGCGTAAATTTAACGCATGTGTTTTTTCGCTAATTTATCACAGTGTCTTACCTTAGACCCGCCGACTGTTTCCTCCTCCTCAGACCCAATGTCTCAGTCACACGGACGTTGGCGGTGCGTTTGATGAAGTCTCCTGGTTAGCCAGTGATAGATTGCTGTCAAACTGTCGTTGTAACCCGCCCGAGCGGTTCACGCCAGGCTCGAATCGAACCTACCACGGGTGATGTACACATCGTCTCATTTGATGCTGCCAGAATGTCATAAAAAGACGCATTTTTTTCCGCAAACGATGCCGTTCAAAGCCGTGTTGACAGGGAAGAGGCAACTAGGGCAGTGGGGCAGTGGCCTTAGGGCAGATATTTTTTTGAGGGGCACAAGGCCAAATTGAAAATTCCTACACTGATTATAAGTAATAAAAATGGTTCGTTAAACATATTTGTTGTTTTCACAGTAGAAAATCTAACTTTTTCCTACTCGGATTTTATGTTTTTTTGTGATTTTAGGTCCATTGTGTTAATACAGTATGTCAAAATGAAAAAATAACTGTACAGTCACACATGTGAGGTTGTGCTGAAAATGATGGCACCAAACAGGGCAAGGTAAATAGTTTTTAAGGTGAAATATAATTGTAAAATCAAAAGCAGTCAAAAGCAGCCAATTATATCCCTGACGTCTCACCTTCAAACAAAGCCTCATTTGGCCATCCATGAAAACGCTACTTAACCTCCCACTTTTCTATAGGAATACATACTTCCTACGGGCAATGCACTAGTCTTGTTAATTTACTACACATATACAAATACGCCCCACCTACAATACTATAGTTATTCAATATTGCAAGAATGATCCGGTTATTATCTTTATTATCTTTATTACCCACCAGCCATCATCGAAACAAAATACACATTATGATATCTTACTCATGTTGCTTATAGTTATGGTACACATGATGAGCTGTACAGGCCATTTTTAATGTTATTTTGAATATTGAATCATTTAATGATTAATAACCTGTCGTACAATATAGTCAACAAATTATTCTCAAAATGACCCTCATACAGTACCACTGTGCTATACAAATTAAAATCTGAGGAAAGTATTATGTAACAACTATGTACTTCCAAGTCAAGCTTTAAAGGGTATTTAGTATGGCTGAATGATTTGAGAAAAAACATTTAATTCCTAATTTTTCTGACCTATATTGCAATTTGATTTGAGAATAATTGTTGGTATGGAGCATTACCACACCAATATACCAACAAGAACTAAAGGTATGAATTGCTGCCAACAAGTTTAATAACAATACAAATAACAAAGAAATTCCAATAAGAGAATAATAGGACATTTCTGTAAACAAATTCTGTAACTGAAATGTTTCCGGCTTGGGCCATTTCTGATTGGTAAGCATGATTGGTACACAAGGAACCCGGCCTTCTGATTGGCAAGCTTGACTGATACACTAGGAAGACAGCATGAATTTGTGAAACCATTAACATGTGTTTAAACATGGGTCACACTCGCATCCCATAGCAAAATTAGCCGCAGCCTCTGCGATTTTCCAATTTTAAAAACGCAATTTTGATTTAAAATCGATTCATCATTCAGTCCTAGTATTTGTGCGATTCAAGTAAATAAAATTTACATACCTCTCTTGATCAAGCCCTTCCTAGCTCACTTGCATACCTCAACCCAAAAACCATCGGCACGGCCTGGCAGACTGCAATATACACATTCATTCCGACATTCATCACTTCCTGACTGTAGGCAGCTCTTGCCTCAGAGTGTGGTGGCATTTTTGAAGATCTATGAGGGTGTTTATGAGCAGCTTGAAAAGGGCATTTTGCAGATTTATGGATGACAAGGCTAAATGATCTATGGAACACATGGAGGAGGGAAAAGAGTTGTTGATGTTGATTGAAAAGACTGTTTTTTGGCAGTTGTGTTTTTGTTTGAATTTGAGAGGGGTGTGTCCTTCCATCCTTATCCCACGGTATCAGGGACCTTCCACAGTGTAGTTTGACAGGGACAAGAGGAGGTGGGGGGGGGGATATAGATGAATAAGTAAAAAGGTCACGTCAAGCTATTTTCATAAAAGCTCATTAACTTTTATTTGCTGCAAAAGATGTCTGTGTAATTAGAATAACAGAGATTGAGCTAATGAAATTACAATAAACAGTGGTGGAGTGGAACCAAAAAATAATAACCCAGAGCTCATTCATGTCTGAGACTTAACTGCACATTATTGACAGGTGACCTTTCAGGTGAGATAGGGCAGAACCCGGGTGTGGTTTACAATGTGTGGCTTTAGTTTGTCTGTATGCATGTATGCATTCCTGTGTCTATAATCTTTGTGTTCACTCAATGTTTGAACACAGAGTATTCTCGTGTGTGTGTGTGCGACAGTGTGGGACAGGGTGACACAGTAACAAAGCTGTTTTTTTATTGCTGCACCGACCTTTACTTATTGGCCCTATCATTGTCTAGTGGTGAAGAAGAAGAACAATAAATGACAAGTTATTGAACTGGCTTTCTCTGGGCATTGTTCAATGAACGAGCAATCAGAAGCTCGCATTTGTCATTTATTAGGAGCTTTAATAGCGAGGGTAGCTACACTGATCCCTGGCTCACGGAACGCTGTGCAGATACTGTTCTGCCATTTCCCCTGTAAGTGCCAAGCTTTACAAAGGCAAAGAGAATGCAGATTTCCACCACAGCCAAAACACAACATATACTTATTTCAGTAATTGACACAATTTCAACCTGAACAGGGGTGAATAACTGAAATGTACTTGGTGGGTTGTGTTAAGGAGAAGCTGCACATACTCAGCTCTGCTCCCATATATTATTGACAGCGGGCAAGTATAGGTTTCATTGCATGTCATTAGCAAGAGCACGCCATAAATGATGAATGATACCTGATGTTACATTTGTAAGAGGTGAATGAGTAAAGCTCACTGTTAAACAGTAATCAATGCTCAGTCAATTTAATAGCCTCATTGGCCTGATGTCTGTCTTCGACCTTCAGATGGGAATTCATTCAGTTGGGGCAGTGATGCTGCGACGGGAAAGCATCAGACTTTTTTTCAAAATTGAGAAATCAATGAATTAGTGAGAGAAAAGAAGTTTATCATGTGGATAAGATTGGAGGGATTTGCTTCAAAGTCACATCAACACCACCCGTGTGTTGTTCCAACACCTCACCTTTCTAACCTGTGTGATACCTGGCTCGGTTCCATAGATATGAGGGAGATTTGTCAGCCTCCCTGTTTGTTCACTGCGTGTGCTGATAGCCTGGCAGCCTGTTTGTTTGTTTATTCCCTGTCTAGGTCAAAGCAGATGCCCTCGCTGTTCTTCTCTGCCTTTCCACTCTTTCACCAAGCTTCTGAATCCGAGTCTCTGAACTCAGACGGACCCTGTTGCACTGACCTTTTCAGACAGATATATATGTTCTGTAAGCTAATGTCATAACATCCAATACTCGGATCCAATGCACGTTGTCTAAAGAAGCTAAGGGTTGTCTCTGGTGGTGGGTAGACTCACGAATCGCCTATTCTTTTGAAAAGGTGAACAAATCGCATGGGTCTGCTAAAGCAACTGAATCAAAATGTCGAAACTGTTTTAGTTTTCTGTAGTTACACTTGTGGAGTAGTTTTTTCTTGACAGAATATATGGTATCATTAGGAATGAATAATGACATTGTATTTACCTTTTGATATGTCTGCAAGTAAATAAAGTAAATGGTTTTATCCTTAAATAGCATGAATCTTATTTAAAAAAAGATAAAGCTTTCTGAACATTTTTTGAAGAGGTATCATGACATATTGTATTTCTTTTCCTTTCCTGAGTTATTTTTCAGAGCCACGGTTACAAATAAACCAATGGAGTAAGCTTAAATTGATTTTACCAACCTCTGTTTTATAGCACATTTCACTAAAAATTGTTTGACCATTATTGTACACCGAATTTAGCAGTGGATTTCTCAAATGTATACACATTATACATTATACATTACACACTATATTATGGACGAGGGAGTACTTGGGACAGATAATGTCCTGCAGACTAGTGGGCACAGAGAGAGAGAGAGAAGTCATCCACCTGATCACTTTGTACGATATTTGCAAGATTTTAAAATACTTGCGTTTGGTTTCACGTTCAATCATTTTCTTTTTTACATTTTTTTTCTTTTAATTTATCTTCCTGATTTTCACTACGGAGCACATTTTTCAGAGAAATTATTTGTTTAATGAAAATAGCCCAATTTAAAACTATGACATTAAAGCTATTGTCATTATTTACACCTTGGTGAGCATTCTTCCCCCATTTTCTTTTTTTTTTTTTTTACAATTTCTTTTAACTATTCTTGATGTATACAAGTATAGCATTTCCTCTCTCCTTTAGAAATTATGACCGTTCTTTATTGTGATAGGTCTAATTTGACTGACCCGTTGACCAATCTGACTGGTTGTACATACAAACTCATTTCAGGGTCAGCCCTGATCATCTCTTTATGAGACAACAGCGTTATTACCAGACTGTTTGATGTCTACAGGAGAACGAGCTCCTGCTGTGACGTACTTGTTTAAATGGCTCTATCCATTATAAGATTCTCTTGTTTAATCTAATGTGGAGAAGGGATTTGTGGCAGTGAGCAGGGAAACACACTTGAACCGTGGCAGACCCATAACGAAGGTCAACAAACTCACAACCCACATGTGATGTACATAGAGACACACACACTGAGTACTGATTTACTGTCATAGACTATGAAGGAAGGCATGTGGTGGTTTGGTGTGCCCTAGGCTACCAACTATTTTTCAGAAACTTCACATATTGCATTGTTTACTTTGTGAATGCATATTTTTTTCACTAAGACAGCAGTGTTTTTTGGCACAGCAGTGAGTTAGACACGCATTGGCACCTGGCAAGAGGGTTGAGTAGGTGTCGAAACTGTGAAGCAATTGCTCTGACAATGGCATGTCTACAAGTAAGCTTTATATATATATTTGAAAGCTCAGCATTCCATTTTCTCACTTTTGCCAACCCCTGTCACATCTCTTTCTCTCGAGGTGAACAACAGATAAACACTGGAATTGCAGTGTCGTAATGCAGCAGTTGGTGTGACCACGTATGCCTATATTTGATCTTTTACTGGCAAAATTAGCTCCTGTTGTTTGACTTTTCAGATTTCCTTGGTCTGTGGCTGGAAGGTGGGTTTATCCACAGTTGGTGTTGGGCAGTTGATGACCACAAGAGTTGATTTATAATGGACTCAAATGTGCTTTGAGTGTAACATGAAAGGGATGTGGCACACAAACATATTTTAAATGCAAAACACATTTATGTATGCATCTATCGAGCAGGTTGCAAGTAACATCATCATTTATGCTTTTCTGCATTTTTTTTTCAAAAGCAGCAAGAAAAAGCTTTCCAGGAAAAAAATGAAACTTTGTGACTTAAAATCCAATTCCCTAAGTCTAAACTTTTGTTTTCTGAGCTTGCATCTTCTTATGTGTGCAAAGATGCAATTCTCAGAAAGCCCAGAGAACCCATGTTATGGTCAAATGGTCAATATCCATAAACCTGCAAGGCAAGAATCGGAAGTACTTTTAATTTTCAATATACTGAGTCCCCCGGGGTCACAGGGAAATTCCGTGGGTCCCCAACAAAATTAGTTATTTCTAACGTAATAAAATGTTAAATTTGTGTTTGATGTTAAATGGTTACAATCATGATCATATTCATATATGTTGAAAGTGCATCTGAAAATGTAAAACAAATGAAAAACCCATTCTGAAAACTGGCACATCTATGGCTGCCCCCAGGAAGTTGATGAGCCGGTCAGTTGGAGACTCATTGTGTCAGAGTACATTACAAAAACAGGGTAAAACATAGAAGCTTACAAAAATGCTCAAGGGTAACATCTCAATCTCATCTCAATTTTTCATAAAAGATTATGTATAAAAGGAACCATAAATATACTTTTATATTAGCACGGTTAAAAGGAGCCATCTAACAACCTGCAATGGTGTTTAACAGATAAGAGAAGCTGCAATCGGTGGTCACCAAATTTGAATCCGTTGGACCTGCAGTCCTATCACATCATCCCGATACACCTGTCTAGAAAATTCAAATGAACTAAATAGTAGTTTGTTTCTATGGTTTCAACACCTTGCAACATCACTGTTGAAGTTGGATGCATGGTCTGAATTTACTGGATCAGTTGGTGTGTTGCAGGCAAAGCAAAACAGCAGAATATCAAAATACAGTTTTTGCAAGATACAATTTATAATGTTTATACCCAGTGGAATGAAAATCTGTTTTCCATGCTGATCTTTATAATGCCTCAACGGTTTTCAGGTGACTGTCAGTCATACTGGAGGCTGTTAGCAAAGCACTGTGCATAATATTAATTGAACTATTGGTTGGTTATATGAATTATTTCCCTGTTTCTTTGTTTGCTGGACAAAATATTCTCCCAAGACCAAAAGCAAAATGATAGGTGTTTATTTAATGTACATTGTCGTGCAAATAACACTACATCCTTTAAAGCTGTAGAGACACAAATCAATACTTTCCTGTGCTCATAAGATTTTGCTCTTTTTACCAGCTGTTGCAAACACTGAAACATTTTTTTCTTCATCTTTATGGCTACTTTGTGTTAATGTGTCTTGCAATGTATCTGTTTTAGAATTCCTTTTTCCATGTAATCCAGGGTCCCTAAATCCACATCGGGCAGCTCCAGACAATGGCACATTAGCTTCTCCAGACCTTACAACTTTAATCTACTGTAGTGGTGGTGGTGGGGGGGCTAGGGGGATGCAAGCGTTACAACAGCTTACCTGGAGATTACAGCATCAGCAGTTCACTCAGGATGCAGCCATGCAAGATTTGAGTGGCATTACCCTACCATGGCAATATATATAAATGATGTCTGTGTGTTTGTGTGTATATTCATGTATATGTGTCTATACGTAAAG
>OMLP01020751.1:5424-27430 GCA_900302685.1 Spondyliosoma cantharus
TGAGCTGGATGTAAGAAGTGTGTGTGTGTGTGTGTGTGTGTGTGTGTGTGTGTGTGTGCAGGAATGTCATCAGGCTGTGAAGTGGAAAATAGTTTGAATGTTGGACGGGGACAACTGTTTACATGCAAAGGAGTTCCTGTAGGTGTGTGTTTACATGCACGTTATCTCACCGGAGCATAGTCTGAATTCTAACCAGCTCAGTCTTGTTACTCTGCTTTTCTTTGGGAGTTTTTAAACTGCAGTAACTACGAGTGAAGGAAATGTTCGCTGAGTACGTTTCTGTTAAACCACAGATATGTTGAAGCTGAACGTTTCTTTCTGTTGCTTCTAAGCTGAACTTTCTGTTTCTCTCTCGTCTCGACGCTGTGCTTCTGCTCTGCTGAGGTTTAATTCCTGTTCTGGTCACGATGATCATGGATGGAGACGTCCGCAGGTGTCCTTAAAGATATCCATAGATAATATATAGATTATCTTGTGATATTTCTAAGAGAGGCTTCTTATAGCTGCAAAACTTGGCTGAGAATCATCATGTTTTTAAGTTTTATTCAGTATCGAAGTGATCCAGTGATAGTTGTCTGTTCATCCATGGATTTATCTCGAACAGGAACTACTGATAGTGAATTCGGCAAACTTTATTCTTTATTTCCTAGAATAGAATAGAAATGTAAAAGAAGAAGAACAAAGTTAAAGAAAAGTACTGAACTGTCCCTTTTATCTGGATCCACATCAGAAGTTACTGAGGTCTGTTCTGGGTCGAGACACGTCCTCCATCGTTCAAATCCATTCAGTAGTTTTTGTGAAATCCTGCCAACAAACCAACAAACCAACAAACTAACAAGCGGACGCAGTGGAAACAGAACCTCCTTGGCCGGATTAAACGGGTCCTGGTCCGGAGCACAATAACAGCCTGTACTTTGTGCTATTATTGGTCGAGACGTATCAGATTTTACAGTCGCAGCCGAGATGCTCACATGATAAAGATAACCCACATCAGAGTATCGGTTGATCAGTGTGAGCTTATCGTGACTTACTGCTGTGGAAAGAAGTCTCGAGGAAGATAAGTGCAGCAGACGGAGGCTGACCTCGGGTCCATCCGGGCCCTCCAGCAGGCCGACAGAACTGCAGATAACAGGAGGAACTGTGATCCACGTAAACAACCGGGCCTGCTGTTAACGTCGCTGAGTAACACGGCGTGATGACAGCTCGGCATGTCTCTGAATACACAGAATAAATAACCTCTCACTGCCGTTCAGATGGAAGGAAAGTGACATAATGCGTAAGATCAGAAAGCTGGAGGCCGAGTGACGTCGTGCTGCAACGTTTCTGATCTCTAAACAGTCGAAGATTGTCAGAGTAGGAGCCACACGGGAGGTCGGGTCCAGATGAGAGGTGCACTCCCCTCTCTGTCACTCACCCAAAATGATTAGACGCTGGCCCGTTAGTGTAAACTAGCCTTTCTGTTCTCCGGCTGTAATGTAAACCGACTTGTCATCCTTCTAATCTACCGTCATGGTAAACAGTGAAAACACCTTCAAAAGAAGACGTTAAACATGCTGTAACTTTGTTAGCTTCATTGCATTTCTGCAGAACAAACTGCCGGAGCAGCCGTTCATAATGGCAGCACTGTTTAATCTGTATCATAACAATGTGTATGCAGTATATGCAATGACATGACGTACCTGAGCCCGAGTGCGTAATTAAGGGTTTATTTATACAGCACCTCTCAGAGCCGTCGTTACAAAGCACTTCACCAAAGCAGACCAAGAAAGACAAAGACGCGGTCGACTGAGCTGGAAAGAGGCAGCACACGCAGGAGAGGATTCATAAAGTCAGTTTGAAATCTGCGTCAGAGGTTTTCAAACTGTGCGTGTGCAGCAGGAGAGAAACTGCTCGAAGAGGAAGGAGGCAGGTGACGATCGGAAACACAGAACTTGGATATTTATGATTGACTGCTTTACAAAGCTCGGTCAAAGTCAGAGACAAAGATGCTTCTTATAGCTGCAGAACTTGCCTAAGATTTATCACGTTTTTAGGTTTTTCTCAGTGTCAAAGTGATCCGGTGATAGTTGCCCGTACATCCAAGAGCTCATCGCAAACAGAAACTACTAATAGTGAATCCGGCAAACTTTTAATTTATATATATATGTAACATGTATACATGTAAACATATGTGTAATTAACTTGTACTTTTGATACTTGAATACTTTAAATATCAAAAACTTTAAACCTTTAACTCAAGAACTGTTCATGTGGGTAACTTTCACTTTAGTTTACTTTACTTTTGCTCAACTCTGACATTTGTGACGAACATGAAAGTTTTAGATTTAAGATATTTATGAGCATCAATATCAAGAAGAAGATAACCTTTTCAACTCCTCCTGGATATTTCTGTCTTCTCCTTTCCTCACGTGTCTCTCGGTTGTGGACCAATAAAGCTTCTCCTCCTCACACATCCGTCTTCTTAACTCTCTCCGACTCTTAAATCTTCCTCCGCCTGTTTCCTCTTCCTGTATTTCTATGAAGTCACCTGATCTAAGACTCTATGTTGCTGTATGACATCTTCGCCCAACACTTCCTCCATCATGTCCGAACTCTACGGACCGATCCCTCTCCAGCTGTTACTGAGCTGTTCCTTCCTTCCTGTCCTGGTTCACATCTGGCTGTGACGTCTTCGAGTAAAAACAGAGTTACTCACTCAGCGCCTCCTGACATGTTCGGAGGTTGTGCTTCTTGTCATCACAGAGTCTTCTGCCTTCGACACCAGATGCTCGTCAGCTTTCTGACTAACTGGTTTGTGCACTTCGTTCGTCTCCTACCTGACCGACCTCACGTCTTTGCCCCGCTGGACTTCAGCAAGATGGCCGACGACATGGAACTGACGCTCAGAGGCCCGAGAAACTCTTTGTGGTCCGAGACAAACAGCCGTGAGGACTACTTAGATCAACTGACTGCATGTTTAGTTTCTTCCAGACTTTCAGAGCGACCTAATAAACATAATATTCAAAATAAAAGACAACAAAGAGCAAAAAAATAAATGTTTTCTGCTCATAAACGTCTCTGGTTTATAGTTCGGTTTGCAGCCTGTGTTGCCTCCAAACCGGAATCACACCATAACGTGTCTTCATAACATAATCTACGCCTGAGATTGTATAAAGATAGTATCATTAACACAATATCAATATTTATATTTCTGATATCAGGGTTATCGTGGAGTAAAGGTTAGATAAATGTGTTTGTATCGCTGTTTATAAATAATTATGTGAAACTAAAAATACTTTTATTTCTCACACGTCTATAAACATGTTTTCTTACACTGTTATTAACACTTCTGTTCAACAAGCATCTTATAAAGACCTGAATCTAAAGTGTTTCTTTATCCTTTACCTCCATCTTTTCTCCAGGTGTTGCAATAAAACCTGTTGATGACGCTGGTGGTTGTGTGAGTGTAGCTGTGGTTTGTGGTGTGTCCACCTTTAAGTCTAATTACCACCAACAAATATTATTGATGTTCGCTTGAGTCAGCGGCCGTCGACGACCTCACTACTTTAGTCATGCAGCAGTTTGTGCGTGGCGTGCAGTGTTACGGAGCTCGAGCCTCCTCCTCCTCCCTCTCTCTTCATCTCCCCGCTCTGTGTTTGTGGACACCTCATGGATATTCATCTTCGGCTGGGTGGAGACGTTAATCTGGAAACATCCCCTCCTGTGGGTCATGACTGTGTTTATGAACAAGAGACTAAACCACATCGTTCGACGAGGAGAAGTGACTCAGAATTTGCTCAAAAATAACCAGATACCTGACGGTTAGAATCCCGGGCGTGACACACACGGAGTGGATGTGTGTGCAGCGCTGATTCATCGTGTGGTGTAAGCATGTGTGTGTGCAGGCATACGCTCAGAGGATGCACATGTTGCTGAGTTGCTTATTCACCCCAGTAGTGACGCATGGGGTTAAGAAGCCTGCGCGCACACACATAAACAGCACAGAGTGTGATGCTCCTGCAGCCAGATTATGCAAGTAAACCTGTGTGTTCAATCTGTGACGGGCTGCTAATACCTTCTAAAGATGTTTACAGCAGGCAGGTTCACTCTGGGCTGCTTAGGCTGCATGTAAATATCCATCTGCAGCGTTAGGAGAGGCGACCGCTGCTTCCTACTGAAGACGTTATTGTTCCCAGGACCTTTTTTTTTAAAGCTGAAAGAGAGGAAAACGATTTAAGCTGCAACATAAACAGTTTGTGCAAGAAAAAAAAAAAAAGAAGCAATATGCCAATATGCTTCTGGACATGAACGGTAAAATGGTAAGAAGAGTTCCCAGCTCGTTGTTTAGAGTGTTTTCTGTGCTCTGTTTGTAAAAGTGTCCTCTGTTGTTTGCAGGTTTCAGCTACAGAAGAATGTGTAGGACCCATGAGACTGACTCAAGAGCCCATTCAGGTAAGAGACAAACAAACTCCTGCAGCTGAATCCTCCTTTGTTTGTTCTCTGTGCAATAACTAAAGATTATGATTGATAACTGCGTCAGACCTGCTTATTTATAGTTTATATCACAAAGAAACTGTCGAATGCAGATCACAAGGTGTCGTCTTGAGAGACTGGAATCAGATGAATTGATTATCACTAACAGTTGTTGATTATTCTTCCAGTTGATTGTACAGCAACTTTCTATTGAACTATTTTAGAAGCTTCTTGTGCGTATGAACATATTATATTGGAGCCACCAGTGCCAGAGAAAACAAACATAAAAAGAAAAAGAGGGGGTGGATCAATAAATAGATAAATACATTTTGAAAGTAGGCACAGACAGTAAACAAGATGTGTGTAAGTTATTGTACAATCTAACAAAGCGACACGTCGTGTCTGAGAGAGAGAGTGTGGGTTGGACAGAGAGCAGCTGAGAATATCCTGAGTGTCAGTGGATGCTGGCTGGATTACAGCGAACCATTGTTTTATTGATGGAGGCTCAGGAGAGAACCGCCAGTTAAACCTCCCGAAATAATCTTTCTAAAAGCTCACCTGGTGCGGTCACTGAGCACAGAGTCGTCACTTCATAAACATGAAGAGGAGCATTCACAGAGAACTCAGACATGAAAAGACAAAATATCTGTCTGGAGTCTTATAACGGCGGGAACATGGCTGAAAAGTCCAAATGAGCCTGTCAAGATTAACAGGCATAAATGAGCATTCATTCATATTTTGAGCTGTTTATGCTTATTAGATATTTACACGTCAAGTAAAAAGTTTCTGTATCGTAGTCACCTGTTTCAGTTTCAGCAGTTCTAACTAACTGGATGGGAGTCGCAGGCTTCTAAACTCTGTGTGGGAGTTTCCTTACAGAGTCGTTAACGACCCTCTATCCCTCTGAAGCTCACGTCATGTTAATGTAATTTGAAGACTATTAAAGACTTAAAACTTAAGTTTTAACTAGGATTTGTCCCAGCTGTTCCTGAACGCACCACAAAGACAGTTGATTGTTGAGTCTCATTCCCAGGACGTCACATAGACACATGTTGGGTTGGTAAAGCGTCCCGAGCAGCAACAAAGAGAGAAAATAAGAAAATGCAGACAGAGTGCTCACAAGCATCATAACTAAAGAAAGTGTGAAGAGCAGAAAGTCAAGATCTCTGTGTTCAAATGTAGAGAGGAAAAGTCAGAAGCTGTTTCTTACAGAAATAATTTGGACCAAATGTTGATGTCAGGAGGTGTTCGATTATATTCTCAAAAAGATTTCTTTTATTTAAATGTTGCCTTGTGGTTTCTATGAATATTTAAACATTTAAACCAGCACCATGTGAGGTCAAACAAATCAAGTGTCCCTTGTGTTAAAATCCTCAACTTCATGTTGTCAGCGATGTCTTTAGAGTGAAGGCTGAAATTTAAAGTGAAAAATCATGTTTCTAAACCTGTCGTGGTGCACGAGTCCATGTCTCACACTTACTCACGTTGTGGCTGTGTTTTTAAAAGAAGCCTGTTTGAGCAGAAGCTTGGTTAACACTTCTTAAATCAAGTTACATAACAGATGGATTAGCTGAAAGAACGACGCAAACAACTTTTCTTACTCAGTAAATGTGAGATTATGAAGAAGTTCACAGCAGAAAGTTTACGTGCATGTTTTTAAACCATAAATCATGTCGTTTTTAATTACTGCGTGGGCTTTTTTCTCGCCATTAACCTTTTCCCCTCAAAGCTGTGTGACACTGACACAAATCATGGCAGTAATGAGAACACCAACACAGCAGTTCAAAACCTGTGACAGAAGTATATCATAAGGATGTATGTATGCAGAGGCATAAAACAAAGGAAAACTCTGCTCACGAGCTTGCTTCCTCCACATGGGGTTGGCATAGCAACCAACAAAGCACAGCAGGTCACAGTTTATAAGGATGTGAAGCACAGTTGGAAAGAGTCTTTGACCAGTGAGATAATTGCTCAAGTTTCCCAACAACACCAGATACCAAACTAGATAAAAGAGATGTTAGATCGAGGAATTTATGCCTCCGACCTTCTTTTTATCTGATTATGATGAAAATAAAACTCCATATTGGGAAAACGGTGACTAGTTTTCTTAAACAATGGCTTCTCCAAAGTTCAGGCTCTTGGCAGCTCAGTCTGGTGCGGAGGCACCTGGCAGCAGAAATGTTGAATAAACAGCCATTAATTACTTTTACAGTCGGGAGATTACTGGACTTTAAAATGATTCTTAGCTCAAGTGAAAATAAACCGAGCCTCGAGTGAGATCAGCGATGAGACGGTAGGGACAGTTTCTCTTTAATCACCATTATCCAGCTCAGAATACACAAAGCTGACACATTCTCACACACATAAGGTTTCAACAACAGATGCTTTGTTTCCTCGGAAAAAGGTTTAAAGTTACATGAAACATCTTCTGACCACACGTGGGCGAACAGAATTGTTCCTTCTGTTTAGATCTCTACGAGTCCAGACAACCAGACTGATTCATTTCATGAGTTTTTTGTTTTTGTTTCTCCCATCAGCCTACAAACTTAGAGAATCTATGCCGAGCAGGCAGCGCTGTTGTTTTCTCCATAAATTTGCCAAATGTGTGCACATGAATGGTACATTTTAGGGCGTTTAGCTGAAGAAACCAGTGAATGTGCATCTCAAGAGTAGTGAGTCTCTTCATCAGCCGGGGCTCAGCAGGGGCACCGGAGGGCCAACATTTCTAAATTTGTCATCTTCGATACAGCTGCCAGATTACACAGAAAATTGTGGTGAGGGAGATTCCTGTTTATAAAACCAGGTTTAAGTGGTAGGTAAGTGTCCGTGAGCTAGATACTGAAACCCTTTCACCTTCTGTTGAACTCTGGAGGGAGCCAGCAAACAAGAATGTAATCACTTCAGACAATAAAGAACATTTAATTTTCAGGTTCACACTTTTATTTGGGGGTCCTAATGGAAAAGGTTTATATACTCACATTTCTTACCAAAGGCAAAACCCAAAATATGACCTCTCTAAGTGCCTTTGACCTACTCTAATGCAAAAGCAACCTGCTGGATCAATATCTGTCTTGGTCCTTAGTCCAGTTAGTCCTTGTCCACTTAAATGACCTGATAATTGGAGCTAAACTGATTTTAATGCTCTATAAACCAGCTCTAATTTCCTCTTGTTATGACATCAGGTTTGTCCTCTCCAGGGGGTCTATAGAGGACTGTTCTGTCAAATTCAAACAAAGCTTGGAGGGACAAGATGTTTCAATAAATCTGTGGACACATTTGTGTAGAATAATAATAGAAAGAAAGTCAAGAACATGAATTAATTGAAACGGCATGCCATCCACAGCGTGGTTCAGTGAGAGCCTGTAGGAGTGGAAACTTTAGCCTCTATAACACAACAGCAGCTTATTAAAGCCGTGAATCACACTCAACTACACTGATACACTCGTTGTTTCGCTCCATTCATGGACTCACGGGGGCAAAATTAAAGATGCAGAGAAGAATATGTCCAATGTTGTCTCAGTAACTTCACACACTAATTATCCTTATAGCTGTTTTTCTTTTCCATGCACGTGTACAGATACTAACACACTCACACATACTCATTACCTACAGACAGTTTAAAGTTTCTCTTGGTTTTATTGGTTCTTTTGTTGTGGTGTTGATCCTTTTCTGGTGCAGTTTGGTTCTCTGTGATAAAGACAAGAACAAACGACGTCACAGGAAGATATCTTTACTTTAGAGTTGAACCGCTGCTGTAAATGATTTTTGCATTTTCACTGAGAGATCAAATCATATTGCTGTTCCTCCCATTGTGCTGATGTGCTTATTAGAATTAGTTAGTTGAATTCCCCTTATAGTTATATCTCTGGTAACTGGTTGTGTTTAGCAGACATAAAGGGGGTGTAGAGAGTTCAGGTATGTTTTCTGTCACCTCATGTAGCCCTTAGCTTACTGAAAGTTGTGCCTGCAGTGACTTAGATTCATAACATGTAGACACGCTATAGATGTACAGTGCCTTCTTGTAACCTTCTTATATTTTATAGAAACTACAGCATTAAATCTCACTCAACTTTGTTCTAAGTCACATAACATATTTCACGTTGAACACTAAATATGGACTGATTTTCCTGTAAAACAATAAAAGGTAAAAAGGGAGACTTGCAGCTCTAAACTTGTACATGAGCCTCATGTGTTCTAACAGTAACTGTAAATATGTTTCAGCTCCAGTATCGCCGCCGTCATAACATAAATGATGATTGTGTGTCTTTCAGGGAGAGACGAGACGATGCAGCCGTCCAAGCCGTCCTTCCTGGAGTACTTTGAGCAGAAAGAGAAGGAGGCCAACAGTCACAATGACGGAGGAGGAAAAGGAGAAAACTACGCAGACAACCGTAAACTGCCGGCTGAGGGAGATCTTCAAGTGGTGAGTTAGAAACACTGTGTGTGTTTTCTTTTACTTCATCAGCTGTTTGATCGTGATGAGCCACATAAGCTGCTCCTTTCTGTCAGTCAGACAGATGGAGCGGCTACAGAGCGGCACAGAGCCGGCCATCTTCAGCCGCTGTGGCCATGAACTGCTATCCTAACATTAGCTAGTCTAAGTTTAGGTAAAGCGTTCGAGCCTTGTGGGCAGAATTAATGTAAAGTCCATGTGTAAAGCATCAAAAGTAATTAAATTACTTTTCCCAGACAAAGTTTGTAGTAAAAATGTAGCTGCTAAGCTGAAAGAGATGAAGTGGTGCACAAGCTGGATCACAGTTGAGTGTTAAAATGTTGCCTTTTCCAAATCAACTTTTGATCTCAGCGGTTCTTGAGACTTTGATTACGTTGGACGAGCAGCAGAAGAGAAAGAGGCCGATAACACATTGTGGTTGTGCAGAGTGGCGAGCGCTGCTAATTTCTTATAAGAGGCCAAAATGAACCTTTTAACGTAAAGGAGTTCTGAAATGGTTAAAGGTTTTATCATTTCACAGGTGACTCAGTTTTAGTGTGTTTATGAACAGAGGTGAAGATTTGTTGTTTACGTGCCTCCGTAGTTTGACTCTCTTTGTTCTCATCCTTCTTGGCTGCCTTTACGTTTTAGTTCAGTTCGCTGAGTCCTCTGAGGGAAAGCATACTACAGAGAGGGCGAAAGCAGCGGTTGTTTGTCTTACTCAAAGACATTTAAGCAGGACAAATGGCTGCTGCTGGAATTAAATATTTAATATGTGACCTTTTAAATGCGAAGTGGTTTCTCTTACCAGACCACCCGGCTCCCTGCTCACTGTACAGGCTTCTTATGTCTCTTCTGCTGCCAAAAGGATACGTGAACAATTAAGCTTTGTTTCTCAGAAAACAAGGCAACAGTTTATTGATTGATTGATTTTGTTCTGCAGTTATTGAGGATGGATTTAGCAACGATGAAATAGTGTTTGTGCTGTGAAATTTTCAGTCATACGATGGTGTATCAGTATGTAGTCGATGTCTAAGTGTGTGTGTGTCTGTGTGTGTGTGTCATTACGTGCACCTATTGAGACTTAGATCTGTGCCACTGTGCGTTTTCAGTTGTTGCACTAACAGACAGTGACAGGTAACCGCTGGCCGACCCTGATTCTCAATGTAGTTCTCCTGGAGCACTGTTAACACACATGCTGTCACACACACACACACACACACACACACACACTATTCCAGCGTAAATTTAATCCATGGTCTAAGACACCTCCCCCTCTGAATCTCTCAGGTGAAGGAAAGTGTGTGTTACCAGTTCAGAGACATTTTAACAGTATGTGCACAGAAGGCCGTCCAGTTAATTCAAACAGGCTTCACTTGTCGACACAAATCCTGCTCTGGGAGGATTTATTGTTCCATTAGACTTGCAAATGTGAGGATAAAAAGCTGATTTCTTCTGGGATCTTTAATACTTGGAGGCAGCGCGTTGACAGCTTCATGCTGACGGTGTTTAATTTTAGATCAGACTACTCGGCTATTTTTGTGTTTTGCTGCCAGATGTTTTTTTTAATGTAGTTATTCAGAACGTTTTCATGTTGGAAGAAAACTCTGAAAACTCTTGTTTCCACCAGTTTGTGTTTTGTATGTTGAGTTGTCTCTTTCTCACACTTACTGTGGACTTTCTCTGATAAGCGTCGGGGGGGATTTAGATAAGTAGAAATCCCTCTCCAAGTTTGAACATTTCATATTAAGATATCTTTGTTTAAAGCTGCCTTGGCTAATATTTACCTTTCTTTCCGTGGCTCATGCTTCAACCAGTCCAGTGGTGTGAAAATGCAGCATGTGGTGGGGAAGCACTACCCTCCATTATTCATGAGAAGCACACGTAGAACAACCGATCTCCCTCAATTGCTCCGTTCTGTCCGCTTCCTTTTCTCTATTTTTATTCTTCCTTATTGGTTTTTCTTTTCTCCCGTCTCCCCTCTGACTCCTCTTTTCCATCCCTCCTCTCTCCTCTGATGTTTCCTCTCAAGGAGACTGTAGTTTTATCTAACAGATCCTGACAGAAGGTTAAATCCCAGGCTGCAGGTTCTTCATGATCCCATCATCAGTCACACGTTAATCAAAGTCTAAGAGACATGACGTCCAGTATCACACAGGTTTCTAGAGACCAGGCTGGTTTAGGTTTTGGTGAAACAAACACGAGTCTCTGTAGGATCTGATGTATGATGCATGAGACGGACGCGTCAACATTAATATCAAGGAAGATTAGTCGAGACACTTTGAGTCTGACTGGAGGGTTTCTGGGTTTCTCTTGATTTGCCTGAAGATCCTTAAAATGATCTTTTGCTATTTGGAAGCATTTTGTCTTTATTCATCCAAAATATTCATCACAATGTGCAAAGTTCTTTTCTGTCACTTTGCAGAAATTAGAGATTCCCGTGTTGTTTTTTTCAGAAAACGAGATGAAAATGTAAAAGAAATGAAACCTGCAGAAAGGAGCTGTGAACACAACAGTGACATTTTATCATGTTTTACCTTTTTATGACGAGCTTGTTAGCAAACAGTTTTCTGTTCATACATCCAGCAGATAGTTAATCTGATCAGACGTATACGTGTATGTAAAATGAAGTTGGCTGCTGGTGCACGAGACTGAACTGAGACAGTGAAGCTGTGGGCTGGAAAACTGAAACAATGAGCTGAAAGACACTGAACTGTCGGGTGATGTTTGTCTGAGGGTTCACTCCACCGCTCAGTCATCCATTGTTGATATAAAGTGTTGATTAACTTACTCTCCTGTCAGTTTCCTCCTCTGTGTATCTTCCTTATTGTTTTATATCATCAACTCAATTTTCTCGTATCAGTCCCCTCAAATATAAAAAGGTTTGTGGCAGGAAAATATCTGCGATTCTTGACCAGTTCTTGCTTCTACCTGACCTCTTTTGCAGTCACTTTGTCCCTCCAGGTTATTTAGTCTAAATGTTTTTCAGAGATATTTCTCTGTTATAGAACGAGGAGGTGCGTTTGTGCGTTTGAGAGTGATCGTGATCATGAGAGCGTGACTGTTCGTCAGCTCAGATGTTAAATGTTTAATGATTTGAGATGTTTTTCTGTATTTTCTGTAGACCTTGAAGCTTCGTCTTGCTTGAATTTACTTTAGTCGCATTCATGAAAAATATTTCAGAATAAATATTAATATATTCCTTAGTTTTTCTTTTTTGTGTGTTTCGCCTGATACTCTGAATATCACACATTCATCCTGCAGGTCGACACGATTCACAACCGCTACAACAGACTGAAACGAACATTTAGACCAAGATTTATTTTCCTGTTAATTGAATAATCGTTTGGCCTGAAAGTGTCAGAAAATAACAGAAATCACATTTTTTCCAGAGGAATGTGACCTGACCTTCTTTAGTTTAGAAATGACTTTACTGATCAATTATCAATGTAGTTGCAGATTAAATCTTTGTTGATCGATTGATGGAATTAATAGTGTTGATTTTAAATTTGCAAATTGATTGAAATGAGACCTCAACAATAGAACTGAGTATTGACGACCCTGCTGAGCGTCTCTGTCGTGTTCTGGTGTCGTTTACTGCAGATTTATCTCTGCTCTGCTCGCGGTGCATTCAGGCGCACGCCGGCAACTCTGAATCTGCATCGCTTCGCTCCAGAGGGGATATGTGCACCGATGGGGACATCATGGTGTGTTCAAGCGCTCCTCATAAAAAATGTAAATGACAGCTGTCAAGGCATAAACGTCTCAGTCTAACGATAGCGGAGCCATCGGTGCAGACAACCTTTTTTTAAATCGGAAATTGTATCGAATTGTGACGTTTTTTCCAGAAGATATTCAAAGTTTGTTGTTGCGCATGTTGAATGTAGACAATAATCCTAATTGATCAGTGAGGGTATAAAAGAGGATTTATGGTGTTAGAAGGTTTAGAACTGATTAAAGGTTTCGTCCCTCAGTGTTGTACTCGGATCCCGCTGTAGGCCAGTTGTAGGACTGTCCTTCGTGTCTTCAGTTATCAGTCGAGTGGACGAGGACGCCAGTGTTATTTTAGCTCATTGATCGTGCGTAATAAATAGCCGAGGGCAGAGTGCTGCTGGTAAAAGCTGAGAGGAGGAATCCCCGGGGAAGAGCCAAAGCAGGCACCAGGTCACCGTCTGAGGCCGGCAGCACGGAGCAAAAGATATTGAATAGAAGTCAATAGATGAAAGCTACTGAAATAGATTCACTTATCAGACGCCTTGATACTCGCTGTCATGCAGCAGATATTTTTAGGTTGCAGTAAAGATTTTCTTAAGTGTCCATTAATGGACTTGGAACCGATTGATCTTTGAAATCCTCCAGCTGCAGAAGATCAACAACAAGGAAGAGAAGTCACTGAAGCTTAACTGGCTTCATGAGCATTTCTGAGGAACAAACATCTCATTCAGAGGAGATTTAGACTCCAGTAGTGACTCTTTAACGTCTACGATGAGATCCATGAGGCAGTCAGTTTGTAAATGATATCAAACCAGCAAAATACGAGGAAGTTACTCAAATTCAAATACGCTTGGACACCAGTTGAGTTTGGTTAAGTTCTGCATTGTAGATGTGAAACAAGATGAGCTGAAGTTCTGTTGGTAGGAGCTGCTTCCCAATAATTTGAGCTTCAGAGATTTTTATTCATTTATTCATTTATTTAGCCTTCATTGTACAGAGCAGACAGAAAACAGGGTGTGAGAGAGACGTGACCTGCTGCACAGGCTGGCAGCTGAAGTCAGACCAGTGGTGACGACCCTGCAGCTGTAACAGAAGTTCTGTTGACATGTTGATTGTTTCCGAGTTCATTCTTAACCCTTTAAAACAGCAACTGACAAGAAGTTCTAGCAGGCAGCTGCTGAATGAAGTGAGAAGTGAGACCTTATTTGGAAAAGTTAGAAAACGTATCCAGCAGATGAAAAGTTGTTCTTAAATATCCTCGGTCTGATTATCGGCCTCCAGCTGGAGTCACGACAGCAGGTTGGCTGGTTTTGAGTGAGACCAGATCAAGAGATTGCTTGTGGCATTTAAGACATGAACCAATTAAACATTTATCTCATTTATAACCAACTAACCCTGTAAGTGCGTTACACAAGTTCAGCTGGTAGGAAAAGCTGCCTGTCGTACCGACAGCTGTGTGTCTGGATGTTTTTCTGTCCTCGTTTGAAGTTGTTATCGCTCCAGCACCTCAGCTTAGTTTGATAACAGGTGAGCTGTTTTTCTAGAATTTCCTAAAGCCCAAGCTGAATAAAGATGATGTCTGTGTGCAGGTGAGCACGTGGTCGGTGGAGGAGCTGCGTCTGCGTCTGGCCTCTCTGGACCCTCAGATGGAGCAGGAGATCGAGGAGATCCGGCAGCGTTACCAGGCCAAGAGGAAGCCCATCCTGGACGCCATCGAGGCCAAAAAACGACGGCAGCAGAACTTCTGAGAGGAAACCGCTGAGCTGGTCGCAGCAGCAGCCGGAGGTTCCATCTCTCGTGTTCTCTGCAGCGGCTTCGGGAAGACGACTGAACGTTTCTCACAGCTGCTGACGGACACGAGGCGAAAAAACTGTAACGACTTCACTGATGTCAAACTGCTGAAGAAGAACAAAGAGCTCATCTTTGTCCAGGTTCTTATTATTATTACTGTGTCTGTTTGATTTAACATCCATGTTTCCTTTATTCTGCCTTCTGGAGACAATCTGGAGTCTTCAAGAACTGTTTTCTGCTTTTTAACGGTTTCAGAAAGTGAGAAAGTTTGATTTCACACCATCAGCAGCTGATTGGACGTTTGACTTTCTTCCTGTTTATTTCTCAGATGTCTTTAAGTTTTAGATTTGTGTGGTACAACGTCATTTTAACTGCTGTCCGTGTGACTAAGGTACTCGGATCATTACCTGGTCCAGGTGAAGTCTGAACATGCAGATTATTGGTTTGTTTGGACACACCTGCGTTCGAATGTTCCTCTCAAACTGGATTTTTAATTTTCTGATGGCAAACGTTTTGACTTTCCTTAGTTTTAATTTGGTGTCCAGCGTTTATTTGTCTTCCTGAGTAAGCTGCAAACAAAGACTCGGGTCGACAAATTGATTAATTGAACAAAGCGTTTAATTCCTGGATTTATTAGTTTGATCTGGCACCGAGGACCAAAATGAGATTTACCCCCCAAAAAACGTGCCAAGAAGCCGCAGACTGAATCTGGCGCAGTCTGATTGAACTTCTAACATTCCTCGGAGCAACTCAGCCGCTCGTTTTTCATACGTCACAAGGAGGATTTATATTTTTCTACACATGTTTAGAGGTCAGTTACATGTTGGCTCGGAGAGTTTTGATCACAGGGACGTCGTCAGAATGAAAACCAGCTTCTCAGGTCATAAAACTCCTCAGGGTGTAAAATAATGATGAGAAATGAGTGTAGATAGTTTCACACAAAGAGTCACGTCTGTGTATATATGAGCACCACTGAGCTGTATTTGTATATTGTGATTTAATTTGATCAGTCGACGGGTTTCATCCACAAAACGTGACACTTCTTCTTTAAGTTATTACTCTGAATATTAAACTGTTATCAATAAGAATCTGTGTCGGATGATTTTGTGGAGAAACCCGTCAGCTGAGTTCAGACCTGATAACAAAATACTGTATTCAAACCTCCAGACTTGTTGTCGACGTGCAGGACTCTCTGTGACACGTGAGCACAATTCATTCCCGTGTCTCTGTTCTGTGTTACAAGCATAGCAAAATGTTTCTGTTCTGTTTCTGCCTTATTTTGTCAGTTTTGGATGTTTTTGTTTTATTTCTGCAGTGATCGAATACAGAACCATGAAAAAAAGGGAAAATACTGAAAATTATGGAGCTAGATTGTTTAAAATGTGGTGCTGAGCTGTTTGGGACGCGTCAGGAATTAAAGTCGTAATCACTGGAGAAGATCTGAACTCAAGTTAAACTGTTCAGATGTTCTGGAATCATTTCTTACAAGAATCACTGTTTTTGTTTTCTGTCTTCTTTTGAAAAAAACTTGTTAATTCTTTGAATTATCGTCTGAACCTTTAACACAACATTGTTTTCTGTAAACTGGAGACTAAAGATTTGTTTGTTTTGGTCAGAATCACTGATTTGTGCAAAAAAAGAAATAATCTATAATATAGAAATATCTGGATTCTATTTAATTGTGCTTTAAAGGAACAGTTCTTCCAAAAACTGAATGTAATCTCAGTCCTCCTGATGTGTCATTTCTGGAGCTTCACAGTAAAACAGAGTTGCAGCATTCTGCCAAACAAGCAGCTGAGACTTGATTTAGAACGGAGAAAAAAAAACATAAGACAGTTTGATAAAGCTCAGCCGCTGTGATCCTGGTCCCCACAGATCCAAACTGATTTGGAAAGACGTTATTTTCATCCTTTTTTAAGTCGAACTCTTCGCTGTCGACCGTCTTTATCAGAAGGACCAGATTTTGAAACGTGAAGTACCAGAAGCCAAACGTCTACCTTCCTCTGTCTGACCTGTTAAACTCGGGATTAAAATGTTAAAACGATTTATCAGTTATTATGTTGGAGGTTAAAACACGCATACAAACAAAAGTGCAGGAAAAAATTCACTTTTTTGATTTTCAGGTTGATTCTTGTGAATCGTCTCTTTTAACAGACTCGCTTAAAACGTTTTTTTTTCTGAAATAAGAGTGTTTTTGTACTTAGCAACAGTCACAACTAATAACTGGGCTAATCAGCTAAATAACAAAATGTTCAGGGGCCACATTCAGCTCACAGGCCGCCGGGTTGAATAGGTCTTCTGCAGCTGCACGAGGTCGAGTGTTGAGGGTGGAAATGATGTTCTGGGGATTTGGGAACCTGGAGCTTGTGGAGACTTGGTTGTTACACAGGACGAGATATATGGAGCCATTTTATGTGTTTTATCTTTATTCTTTTACGAGAAGGCTGCAACACTGATTTGCTGTGAAGCTCCAACACTTGGACGTTCCATCAGCACGGAGGAGATAATGACTGCATTTACATTTCCTTTTTTTTTAACTGTTCCTTTAACTTGCTCTCAGTAGGAAACGTTCTCTCTAAAGAAGAAGAACAATCACTTCACCAGGCGTCGAAATTCTTACTGAAACACACAAAGTGAACGGAGTCGTGTTTTCTCAAGTGTAACGAGCTCCGGCTGCTCGGATGTTTAATTTATTCGCTCTCATGGATCGTCGCCAGTCGCTCAGATATCTTTTTAATGTTTTGGTTGTTCGTATGTTAAACCTGTGTAGTCTCAGCTCAGTATTAAAGTACAAACTGTAAAAATATTCAAAAACAAACCTTCATCTGGTTCCATATGAAACTGTGACGCCTGAAAAAGTGAACAAACACAAGAACACAAAGTAAAGTGGAGGAAATCAGTTTGAGTTTTCTCCGTGTGGATCTGCTGTTAACTCGTCTCTGAGCTCTCATGTTTTTGCACACTTCCTGTTTGATGCCTGATTTGTTGTTCAGTTTCTGAAGTAAAGCTGTTTATGCCTTAAAGTATGCAGTGCAAAGTTGTGCATATGTTTGAGATCACTGATATTTGGTTTGTGTATTTTATTTGTTTTGGTTTTTGCTCGTCTAATAAAGAAATTAATAAAAGTCAGGAAAGTTAAAAGTCTTTTGTTTTCATGTCCGCTTCTCTTCTTGTTCCTACAGTTGACACTAGAAGTCTGTTTTCACATTTATATCTCAAAATGTTAAAGCGCACTGTGTGCTCACTGAAACTGATTTTAAGAGGCTGTTTTGTGATTTTATTTCAGGAGGAAGAACTCATGGATGTAATTTGAAGGGCTTTTTTGAGATAATGGAACATTTATTTGTGTCTAAACCACATCAGAAACTCATTACTAGTCAGAGTAAAGTTTTTTATACACATCCTAAAACTCTGGAAATACCACACTGTAAAAATATAACAAGTAAAGTTCCTGATTTGAAGTGTGATTAATTTGTTCCTGCAGTAGATTTCTATCTCATCTACCAGCAGTGACATCAAGTGCTTCAGCTTGTGAAGTTGATGTTTTCACATTTCTTCCTCCATGTTTTCCTCCTCTTCATCGATCACGACTGAATGACGGAGCGACTGAACTCAACGTCGTCTCATCAGATCGCTCAGAAAAACTTTTAAAGCTCGTTTCCTTTTTGTTATTTCTCACCACGACCAGAGATCTGCCGGCCAAAATAGCAGCGATCAATTATTTATTAGCTGTTCACAAATCTGATCTGAGGTCTGTAGTTTCAACCCTAAATAAAGAGGTGTGTGTGTGTGTGTGTGTGTGTGTGGATATTTCTTAAATAAAGACATTAAGATAATTGTGATTTGACTTAAATCAAACTTGATCGTTGCTTCAGGGAACATAAAGGTGATTCTGACTCCCACAGGTACATTTAACTAAACACTAAAGGGAGAAACACAAAGAATTATAAGGACAAAGTGTTTTTGGACTTTTATACTTGTCACTGGTATAAAATCCTAAATGTTGCTCCTCAGTGAGACATCAGATCTTCATAAAGGTATTTAAAGGCCACTAGCTGCGTATTGAGTTGCCATCATCTATCATCAGGGTATTCACAGGCTGTGGATCAATACCAGTGCAGATATCATTGACACACCTGGCAGTGAAGACTTCCTGTTCTCAGTTTGAACTGAAGTGCTCTGAGGCGTTCAGCCAGAACCGACACGTTCAGATCCGAAGCAAGAGTTCGACCTCTGCAGACACACGAGCTTCTCTTCTTCTTCTGCTGCTGTTGGTTCGTTTCATTTCCAACAGAACTCTGTGAGCTGTAATAAACAACTAACAACCATTTCAGTTTCATGAATGTCCAACAAGAACGTTTCTGCAAAAACCAAAGATAAGTTAATAAGTTAAGATAATAACTGAATGTTTCTTTTTGTTTGTTTCTGTTTCTGTTTTCTTCTTCTCTTCTGTCTCAGCGCTGCGTTTATCCTCTGTTGGGTTCAGGTTGTAAAACCACTCAGTTAGGTTCAGAAAAACATCCTGGTTTAGTTTAAAACAACTGTTTTGCTCGTCACGATCACGGGTGGAGATCTCCACTGCTGTCTTTAATATCTTCTGGTGTTTGAGGACACAAAAACATCTGGAAATGTTTCTGTTTCTCTTTTGCATCATTCTTATAGTTTATCTCTGTCAGCATGCGTCCATACTTCAGTTTTATCGAAACACATACATATTTTCTTTGTCTCTTGATAGTAAAGAAACAAGTAGTGAACTGTGTTACAGCCTCAGATGAAGGTTTGCTTCCGTGCGTTAAGTTTCTTTCCTCCTGTTCATCTCCTCTTCTGACAGATCGCAGCTTTCAGCTCTGACTCGTCCTGACGGAGCTTCAAACTGCGTTAGCGTCATCTCTCCTCCTCTTTAATGCTCTCAGATATGAAGGGAACCTGCAGGAAGACTCACCAGCGTCCATTATGTGAAACACAAGCTGAGCTGCACGGACGTCTTAATGTCATTCGTCTTGTTGAGAAGCTCGAACCTGTTTTTTTTCCTTCTTCTCCTCTTTGAGAACAAAAAGCTCCCAGATTCTGCTTGTTTTCAGCTTCACACTGCTAGTAAATCTTCAGCGAACACGTTGTTGTTCTCATCCTGTCCTGCTGCAGCTCTGTATTCTAGTTTTATCACCACTGGACTGAACTAACTGTAAATATACTCATTGATTCAGGAGCAGCTCCCACAGTGAAACGTTATGGATCGATAGCAATAATGTCAAATATAATATTCATGACACTGAGACGGTTCAGAGCCTTTCCCTGCAGAACAAGGACTTTTCCTTTTGATACTGTCAGAACATTTCACTGATAACACTTAAATGCAGGACTTTTGTTTTTACAGTGTTGTGTTGGTACTTTTTACTCATGTAAAGGGTCTAAGTGCCTTTTCAAACACCAAATATGGTTAAATGTCTATCATGAGTAAATCACAAATTTGCACATAGAAAAATATCTACATTTATATCCACAATATCTAGAGACTATCTTTTATTTCAGTTTGTATAATCTTATGTTTGAACCCGGACAGACAGAAAAGAAGAAGAATGGAGGAAGAAACAACAGCTGAGACGTGTCGTGCTGTTCGACGCTCACAGCTGCCGTCAGATCAGCAGCTCGTCAGACATCTGTGGAGTCGCCGTGATGCTAAATGACAGTTTGACAGTTTGTGATCTGTTTGTGAGGACGTTTCACACTGAGGGCGTCTCGCAAATGAACTCTGAGCTTCTGTCAGACTCAAACTGATTCTGTAAAACACTGAACAACGTGTTCGCCATCGGTCCTCGTGGACGTGTTAGAAAATAAGATGCCGTTTGTTCTTCTGTTTTGATTCCTGCGATGCTGTAGGAGGTAATATTAGATTCTGTGTTAGTGTTTCTATTCTTAACCTGCGAACACCTCGGCTCTGATCCGCCCACCGCTTTGATCCAAACTGAAGCATCAGAAAAACGGATGAGTTTCGCCTTGAAATGTGGTTCAGACTCTCATTGATCCCCTCAGGATGAAGTCTGACTGTCTCCGTCTCTCTGCTTCATCATCGGGTCAAAACTTAAATGTTGTCAGATCTTTAGTTACGACACTCAGCCTCAGATGTGCTTTTTCCTCAGTGCTAACATGCTAACACCCCTAACTCAGATGGTGACGAGTTCAAACATTACACCTGCAGTAGTCATTGATATCGCAAGCATGTTAGCATGAGACATTATGTAGCCTGTTACTGACATTTACAACAATTAATATGTATTCATGTGTTCATAGTTTTTGACAACACTCGTCGACTGAGGAGCATCGTTGCAACTGATGAACGATGTTTTTGTGATGCCATGTTTGAGCCTCGTGGGGAGAAAAAGTCCAGAAAAATAAGCGCTTGATAGAAGTTATCCTCTCAAACACGTGTTTAACGTTGTGAAAAGGTTTCTTTAAACCCAGAACATGTTTCCCTGAACCTAACCAAGTCTTTCTGTTGACAAAACCGAAACAAACTGCGACAAAGAACAACAGGAACTTTCGTTTTTGTTGCTATTTTGTAAGTTGGTATAATCTCAGAGCAACATTAGTTACGATGCTCCAGGAGCAACGCTTACACCAGCGAAGAGATGACAGCTGATTGGCTGTGTCCCAAATCTCATACTTTTCAGTTCAAATATCTACAGACGGCGGCGGATGTGTCAGCTGAGGGTCTGAGCTCGAGGTGCGATGCGATGATGAAGCAGTAAGTTTATTTGTGTGTAAAGGCAGAACGAGCTGAAAGTGAGAAGAAATAAATAATCTTCAATAAAATGAAGCTGACACGTGATGATGAGACGATCTGAAGTGTGTCACAGAGGTCAGCCAGCAGCTTCTTCCACAGACGCTCTCGTCGTGATATTCTTTATTCAGGTAACTTTATTTGCCCGCATGCTGTTTCACTTCACTCTTTTCTTCACATTCATGTTTTTTAACACAGAAACACGTCCAGTATCAGAGTGAACAAACCTCCCAACATGCACAAAGACTGAGACAAACTACAGAACAGTCCGTCATGGGAGACCCAAAGTTATCGTCCCGACTGTATCAGACTTTAGTCGCATGCTGTCGACTCAAACTGCTGCCTGCTGGATTCACTGTCTTCACTGGTCGATGACAGTCAGAGGATCAGGAGTCCAGTCTGACGGCTGACACCAGATCTCGGTGGCGTCGGATCTGATCAAAGTCAGTTTCACGATCAAACATGAACTGAAAGCACCCGACTGAGTTTAATCTGGTCTGAGGTCGAGCTCGTCACAGCTGACGCAGCTCCTTCATCTTCAGTATCGACGTGTACGATGGATGTTCCACGTAGCTGTAATTGATCACGCCTCCGTCGTCCTCGTAGTCTATATCGTCCTCCTCGATATCATCGCTATCGTCATCGTCCAGACACCTGCTGTCCCCCTCCGACCCCTCATCCTCCTCCTCCTCCTCCTCGTCCTCCTCGGGCTCCTTCTCGCAGCTCAGTCTCATCTTCCTGCGGTTGTTGTTCCTCACCGACGCCTCCAGAGCTTTCTGTCTCCGGTAGAAGTGGGAGAACTTGTTGAAGATGATGGTGATTGGCAGCGCCACCACCAG
>OMLP01020753.1:5381-21331 GCA_900302685.1 Spondyliosoma cantharus
AAACTGTTACGTGGACACCTTGATCTCTGCTCCTTTTCAGTATGTGACTCATATAGGTTAAGACCTGCACACTGTTTCTATATACTGTAGTCTCTATCGCTCTCTTGGGGGTGGAAAGAAAAAGGTACTTCATATTAAAGTAAAGTAAATCTCAAAATTTCCGATACAGAGGCAAACCGATGAAAACACTTTCTCAAACACAGCAGCTTTGGTCAGCGGCCTTAAGTCTTTCAAAATAAAGCTACATTTCGTGGTATGTGTTGATTACAAGTAACATATTTGAAATTACCCTTAAAAAAACACACAATAATTACCTGAAAATGTATGAAAATTACCCAACCATATACAATAATAACCTTTATCCCAGCAAACAGTATCTGGAAAACTCTTTTATACATTTCCAAGAAACTTTCAAGTTCTTTTATCTTCTGCTGACCGTGCCGTTTTAATTTTACAAAACTTAAAAAGAATTAAAAATGCACGTTTTTTTCACATTCATAACAACAATACTGAGAACTGTGGTCTCAAAATGAGTGTATTTTGAGTTCTAAGTGAAGCATCTGTCAACATATGATGTTATCTAAGTTTTTAGATTCTACAAAGACGCACTCTTATAACACAAATCTGCCTTTAAGCTCCGTTCTTCCAGGATTGCAGCAAATATAGAACCGACGGTCGTGCAGACGTAATAACAGGTCTGACTGCGTGTTACACCGAACTGATTTGTTCCCTCTAACTGCTCTGCTTATTGGGTTACACTTCCTGCCCTCCAGCTGCTTTAACAAATGCATTGCAATGCTCTTCTTCCCCTTTGTCTGTCCCTGTCTCTCTGTATATACTCACTTATCATTCTTATCATGTGTGGAAAGTAGAGAGAGACAGACACGAAACATTTGAGACTATAATGACGCCATTAAGGCATAAATGGCACATAATCTGTAGTTAAATGAGAACTCAGTGTCTCTCTGTTGAATGGGGTTTCTAAGGATTTGACTCATACTTGCTGTCACTTTTTGTGGTTTTATTTTCTTCGTGGCCCTTTTTATTTTAGTGAAAGTTGTATAAGGTGAGGCATGAAAATGAAATCCCGTCCTCGCCCGTACAGCACGATATCCAGTTTTTATTAAAAAGTTCACACCAAGCCAGCCTCATCCTGTGTGAGGTTCTTTCTTATCCCCGAGAAAGGGTAAGGTTGAAATGGTTACTCTGTCGTTAAATTGATGTTTTATGCTCTCATGTTATCACAATTCACCTGTGAGTCACAGAGTGAGACGTACGAACTGTGTCTTCAGATCGTCTGCTGATAAAGTTTTAGTTCCTCCGGCTGTAATTCTTTACAAACAGGTTCAAGTGTATTAAGTATTAATTTGTTTTGATGAATGGATATAATGACGCTGTGTTAACATTGAGCATACGAGCTGATTAACTAGTTTATCTGAAACGTACTGAGGAGTTTTTAACTGGTTGTGAAGAGTCTCAGTTTAATACCGATGTCTCTTACACAGGCAAACCGGAGCATCATGAGAAGACTGCATCTTTCTTTATAGT
Organism: Spondyliosoma cantharus; assembly: GCA_900302685.1. Classification (NCBI taxonomy): domain Eukaryota; kingdom Metazoa; phylum Chordata; class Actinopteri; order Spariformes; family Sparidae; genus Spondyliosoma; species Spondyliosoma cantharus. The sequence goes on from OMLP01020753.1 coordinate 6,930, forward strand.
TTCGAGTGGTATTCCTCACGCCTGATTCTTCATTTCGATTTATCTGGGTTGGATGAGTCATCAAATTAAAATAATTTTTGAGTGCCGAGGATGAAATGAGGGGTTTCACAGCCAGCGGCGAGGAGCAGCCCTGTGGTCCCGGGGAACGGTGCGGCACTGGGAGAAAAAGTTAATTTGGCTGAGTGTAAAATCTGAATTGCAGGAGCTGCAGTTTTTGATTTTGTGAAGGTAAAACGGGTCTCAACAGACATAATGGAAAATGTCTGAACCCAGCAAATATCACATCATCCCCATCAGCCATTTCGTTTATTGAAAAATGCAAGATTACGTTCCCACTAATCGAGACTCATATTGCAATTCAAACATTTTTCTATTAAAACGTCGTGGTTTGGCTGAAAAGTGCCTGTATCGGTCACCACAAAACCAGCTGGAAATATCAGCAGGTGACCTGAGAAATATCCAGCTGTGCGGCTCAAACTGCAGCCGGCTGGTCGGCAGCCTTATAATAATGCCACCACCATCCCCTCGACCTCCTGATGGTAAAGGTGGCTAATGAGCACATATAATATGAACGTGATATTCCATGTTCGGCGCAACCTTGGATGCATCTGCGTTTTCGAAAAAAAATTAAATTCCTAAACTCATATCTGGGTGGTTTGGGGCGCTGATGGTCTAAAGAGGTTTTTCACCAGTTAGCGCAGGAAAGATTGGGGACGACACTTACGAGACAAAGAGCGAGTTGTTGGATGGTCCTCACAAGTTCAGTTTGACATGGCGTGTGTGTGAGTGCGCTCATATGCCTCAGCAATCTCCTGTCAGTCATTAAACAGAGTCCAGACTCATCATCTGCTGCTGAGTTTCTCTCTGACCTTCATCGTCCCGTGTTTAAATGTTAATTACATATTTCACATCTGCTACACTGTTCTGCCGGGTAGCCTCACAGCCTGCGCAAAATTAACTTCAGTTACATTTCCAAGGTATTACAGACTGGCTTCGAGCTTCCTGTCGTCGTGATCGTGGGAAACTGGCACACAAAGCAGTGCAGGCTCGGGCAAATCAGTCTCAAACACACGCAGAGACAATCTCTTTGTCTAATGACCCGACAGGAGATGTGGAAATAAAAACGATATGGTTCCCAATGTGCGTAATTGGTCCTGCGTCACCTAGTCGACTGTGACTTTGAAGCATGCGAGATTCAAGTTTGAGATGTCTTATAAATTAAGCTTTTGTCACCAATGCTCGGGCACAATAACTCCAACTCTTACTCCTATCACAACCTTTAATTGGATATCTCCAGCACAAACTGTGTTCGTGCTGCTCGACAACTTGCTGTAAACATGCCGATTTACCTGCACTATTGCAGAAATCATGAACAGCTGCTGGAGCCTCACAACATCTGCCGTTACGTTTGCCTCAAAAGTGGACAACCCATGTTGGTGTTTACATGACCAGTTTTGTTACATCCAGCTGTGAGTCAGTCCTGAAGCGATAACCACGGCGTGATTAAAAAAAGACAGATGTTATTACCTGTAGTCCGGCGAATCTGCATCAAAAACCAATCACAGACTACACCATCTATTCACAGTACTGATGCAGCAGGCACATAAAGCCGACCTCCCCGCTATCTGGTCTGGTCATTTGTTTTTAATTTAGTGTCCTCGTATGCAGTTTATCTGCCTGACATTACAGCTGACCAGCACTGGCTGTGCTTTTACAAATGTCAATGCAGCCTGCGCTCTGTCACCGTGACAGTTTTTGTTCCTGCAAAGAAACTCATGGCCTGTCATCGCCGCTGCAGGCAGAGCTGTTTGTGGCCGTAGGAACGTGGTGGAAAAGGGCACAATTATATCATGATCCCAAACCGATTGCCACAATAAATGTTGCCAAAGTATATTTCTGCAGAACCACAAATTCCATTTTCAATTTTTCTCTTGTCACAGTGCTCTGTTTATGTTCAGGTTTTGTTTCGGTATTTAAAAAACACTTTGTTAGGGTTAAGAAAACATCATGTTTTGTCTTTAAAAAAACACATTTTGGTGACCACAAATACGGCTAGAGACATCCTGAGACCATGTTGTTGCCAAAAGCATTGCTGGAGATGTTCTGCCATCTTAGTACATACACCTGGTTTTGTCGCCACAAACACGGCTAGAGATCGCCTGATGTCTCGTTAAAGCACCCTCTTTTCGTACTGTATGGTTAATATGAGAATTAAAAGACACGTTGATGTTACTCAGGTCTGTAATGGGAGGAAAGCCTGTCATGCTCCACAACATTACTTGCACCGTCACTACACACAGGCCGCTCACTTTGTTGACTGGAGAGAGCGGGTGAATACAGAGAGAGCTCCATTCTCATAAGTCTTGCTTTGCTGGGCCCTCGGTGCTTTTTAAGCTTGTAACATAACCTTTAATCTTTGTTTGGACTTTAGTTTTCATGTTCTACTTTCATCTGAAAAACAGCCTTGCTATCTTCTGATGGCTTTTTCTACTGCCGTACTTTAGCCTTGGCTAATTGCTCATTAGGTTGCAGCTAATGTAGACCAAGCAAAACCATCGGGAGGCTTTTATGTGATGCGGCTATCACAAATGCATATTAGAACAGTGGCCTGTTTGTGGCTATTGCAACAATAAAAACTGATGTATGTCATGGTGAACTTTAGATGTGGCCATTTTTGGTGGTTTTCATCTCAGCAGAGCACTTTAAACATTTTTGCAAGGTTGGATTGATATAGGAAGAAACAGATGACACGAGCATCAAGGTAGTCAACGCTTTTAACTGCTATCTTGTCCCATGAAAGAAATGAAACCTGCCGTGCACACGTCGTGAGTTTTCTCTCTGGTGTTGTTACCCTGCAAAGATGTAATGAACTAAAAGTTTCCCTGTTTTTCGCACAATGAGAGACAATAAGATGGAGCTCATCCCCCTCTCCTTCCTCTCTGTGGACTTGTTGGTCACTGCTAATGATGCTCTGCATATTTCATGCCACCGGTTGCCGGCGTCCCTTCATATCGCGGTCGCCAGGGAGAGAGAGCAGACTAAGATTGCATCCAGAAATAGTCGCACTGTCTCCATGGGTTTCTTCTCCCACAGCCTTTTACATCTGCACTATATGAAGCTGCAGGCTATTGATCGACACGCCGCTGGCTCAGTGTGTGCGTGCATTTTTATGCCCCACGAGTCATTCATGTGCAGCAGTCTCGTACCTCTAAATATCATCGGATCCTGTGCGGTGCCGGTGAAAACACAGTGTAATTCGGCTCCTCTGTCACTTTTTTTTCCCAGCAGACAGCGGGCGCTGCAGGCAGCAGCCCGTGAGATCTCATTTACGTGCCGCTGCTTTCGTCTGTTATGGCGCTTTTCATACATTTTATTCTCGCCTGTCTTTCTTTCTTTCGGGTCATGTTTTCTTTCCTTTTCTTTCCTCGCTGACTGTACGAGCGTGACGCATGTGGCCGCGTGTGTGTTCGCGTGCTGCTCGTGCGTTGGCATAACTGCGCCTTTGCGTCATCCCTCTTTGCTCGAGCTTCGCACTGTACACTATTTTGTCCTCGTCTTTTATCAGATTTGACATTTTTGTACTTCTTCTCCTTTTTTCTCTTTTTTTTCTAATCTTTTCATTTCAGACACTCGTGAATCACTCACAGAATTATTAGTCTTTAATTGAAATCATTAACTCGCTTTTTATTAAATTTGACTCTGTTCCCATTCGTGTCTCCCTTTATCTCTCCTCTTTTCTTCTTTTCTCTTTTTAAGAGTGGAAACTATATCTGGTCCGAAGTGTGTAAAAATTCTCAGAGCCTTGTAAATGTATTTTACTGGAGTTTTACAGCTCTTCAAACTAACTGCCAAACTGACTGATTCCTGCTGAGTTCGAAATGTGTTGCACGATGGGAGAAGCTGAGCTTATACAAACGTGCTGTTGAGATTGAAGATGGCAATGATGACCTTTTCAGTATGGTGCAACAACGCTAATGTTTTCCCGGTGTTTAGCTAAGCCAGCTGGCCTATGGGTTTATCATTGACTCCAGCAGCTAAACACGCAGAACAGCAGTCACGGACAAGCAGGTGACTAAAAATGAACTTTGGTTTAAAAGTTAAAATAAGTGAAAAGGAAATACAAACACATAAAGCAAACTACAGACACGGAGAAAGATGAAAGAACCAGGACAGAAGTAATGTTGCAAGACTCAAGTCTGCAGCCACTCACGTCAGCATGCTAACATGCTCACCACCACAGTGCTAACATGCTGATCTTTACCATGTTCAGTTTCCTTGTTGAAACTTCCGACTTCAGTCCTCAAAGTCTTCCAGGTGCAAAAGTGTCTCTGGCAAGTGTACACAGAATTGAACTGTCAGCAGTGCAGCCTCTTTACATTGTGAATGAGATAGAGGAGTATAAACACATGAGGTAACAGACACCATCCTTCATCGGATATCATGTTTCTTTTAGACTTGGAAAACATGTCTTAATATGTCAGTCTACAAACACATCCCAGCCCCCTCACATCGTTGTGTGACGTCAAACAACTGGTCCCTCGTGAAGTCGGGGTAGACTGATGTGCCCCGAGGTAGCAAGTAGGAGTTCTGACTTCAAGAGGCATCAGTTCTGAGTTGTTTGGGATGGACGAATACCGATTTCGACCAGATGAAAGCTCAAGACGAAGGTACAGTTTGTCGCACAATTTGTCATATACTGGGTCGGTGGGTCAAGCCAGCCGCCGACCATTAGCATCAGTGTTTGACAAGTTGGGCATGAGACTCAACAATCAACTGTCTTTCAAATATGACCTTTTATAATGTATGACTCAAGGGAAACCTGGTTCCATGTAAGAAATCCCATGCCAGTCCATCTAATAGATGTGGGGACGTTTCATTCAAAACCACACATGTCAACTTCATGGTGGCACAAGAGTCAAAGTCAGGTGATCACCAAAGTCTTCAGGATACATCTTCTGAGAACCATGAATTTCTGTGACAATGTACAGTATGTGCCAATCCAGTTTAGTATTAGTTGAGATATTCATGGTTGTACCAACCAACCAATATTGGCGACCCGTCGACCTTCATCGCTACCACAGCTGAAAAAAGACATAGATTAATTTATCCATTATTTGTAGTTGCCAGTCTCGAACTATATATATCTGAATGCATATTGGATGTGTGAAATATTGCCATCATTCTTTTCTGCGTGACAGAAAAAAAGTCAGACGTCATTAAACCATTATCGCCCTTCTCCTGGAAATCACTGTCGTCCCTTTATCACTTTTCTCCACACACTTATACACATATCGCATGGACAGACACACGCACACGCTCACTCAGAGAAGGTCTCACGGACGGGATTAACGTGTGTGAATGGGGCTGGCTTTAGCGGTCTGTGTGGTGTGGTCACAGGGTTGTGACAGCAGAGGGATGAGAAGAGCTAATCCTTTAGTAGCCTCAGGACATTAACTGTCACATATCATCACACACACATTTATACCAGACGAGCAAGACCCAGTGGAGGGTAGAGATAAAAGTCTGAGGTGGTTCATATCTCGAAAGAAACACGCACACAGTGACCTGGCTGATTCCCACAATAAAGCAAAGTTTAGAACAACTTAGTTTGAGGGCTATGCTCATGGTTTCAGGCAGTATATCCAATAATTTCTTGATTTCAATTATAGTAAATTAAGTTCTGAGTAAATTCATTATAATGAAAACCTGAATAAACGGGAAAATAGTTGGACGTGAGTCTCTTGAATGTTCTTCGTCTTGGCCTGACTGACTGGCAATAAACTTAAAACAAAGTCAAACCTCTGCAGTCTTTCATGAAACCGCCCCGGACTGAATATTTGACAGGAATATTTGACAGGAATGATTTCAGTCAAACTCTCATTTCACTTCTTTCCTAACAGGTTTCTGTCCCTTTTGACATTTGTCAAAGTTTACCACTTTCTCTCTCTCTGATGACAGCAATGTCAACGTGTATCCATATTTTACTAATTTCCCTTGAGGTGCTAATATCCTCATCACTTTATCTTTGTCAGTTGGCAAAATGAATCGTTGATGAATCATTCAGCTAATAATTTCATGCAGAGCAAGTTTATGAGGTCCTGGAAATTACAGCAAGTGATATTACACACAAATAAGGCCAAATTATACCCATCGTGAGCCCGGATTGATGGATGAATGGATGGATTGATTGCAGACTTGCCCTGTTGGATTCTGGCTGAGAACCAAACCTCTGAAGCACACTGTGATGGTGAATTATGTATCACCACAATGAATGGATTTGCCGGTGGAGGATATCCAAGATAATTCTTCAACTTCGGTGATCTTGAAACACACAAGTTTGCATCACTGGCCACCAGCAAGCCATCTCGGACCGGACTGATCTTTGAGGAAACAGAGAGCAGAAGAGTCCAAAAATGGAGGAAGCTATTGCAGTTTAGTAACTTTGTTGCAAAACCCAGAGGAATGGTTTGCCAGCCGATCCTCACCAGTAGTCATTGCGACGGGAGCAAGCGAGGAAGTCAGGAGACGTAGTATAAGAGCGAATCTGTGTGCTCCAGTATATCCAGCTGTCGCCTGTAGCTGGTACTCTCCATCAGATATATACTGTCTGTGATTTTGAATTATTGGCAATTGACCTATTCAGTCATTTTGGTATGAGGATTTTACAGATGCATGCACACATTTTAATTAAGTTGAGTAAGTGTATTGTCCCCTCAGAGACAAGAATATCGCTAGCCAGTTGTAGTAGTTTGCCAACAAGCACCTCAAGCTACTAGAACTATATTTTGCAAAACTCACAAATGACTCTTCACGCTGACGTTAGTAGGACCAAGCTTCAAAGGTGGATCAATGTAGTTATTGCTGAGCGTAGTAATACGCCCTGTTGATTGACATTGTATCTGTTGTGAGTCTGTCTGAAGCTCTGGCCTTCGTTGTCTTTCTTATGGACACTCTGGCAGGTCATATAATAATGTTTGGAGTGAAACTTTAACTGGTCATTTCTTCACAAGGCCTCCCTGTTCGTGGAACTTTGTAAAAAATTGAGATTACCAATAATGCTTTTCTTTTCCATCTTTGCAACAGCAGCAACACTTGAGACCTAAAAGTTTTGCACAATGAGTCTGTGAATGTTGAGGACGAGATATTCTTGCACAGCAAACAAAATGTCAAATAAAAGGAACCATGTCTCAGATGTAAACTATGTAGAAGTGCTTTTCAGGCATTTTGTGTTTCCATCTTTGGCCCTGAGTTTCTGCACTGAAGGGTGAAGAGAGCGACAGAGCAAAGTGGAGAGATGGATGGTGGGCGATGAGGGGAGAGATGCGAGGAATACAGTCTCACAGAGTGGAGGTTGATGTCTCTGTTCTGCCTCGCTAAGCCTCTCCTAATCCCGCCAGGATTATGGATGTTTAGAGATGTTTCAGACATGAACCAGCGATGTCAGAGTTCAGCTGTGACCTTTGACTGATGTCATTTAGTTGTGTTTGGGCCCGCACTGTGAGCTGGCACTTCATCAATTTTGATCCAGCAGTGAAACGGTGGTTCATCTGTCCGTTGGTAAAATATGCGCACGGGTCTGTTTATATACATGCTTATATTTTTGTCTGGCTGAATGCCTTTTTAAGTCGTTGCTATGGGCGGTTGTGTATGTGTGGCATTCCTCAGGGTTGGTGGGTGACCTCAATGTCCACGGTGACACTTGGACTAAAAATACCAAACCCGATCACCTGAATAAATATTGGTATTGTATGTTTTTTGCCAACCACGGATCGGATATGTTGCAACTTTGTTTTTCTTCATGTTCAGTTTTCATTTTTATCTTGTGGCGACGCTGTGTTTATGCTCTGGTTAGGTTTAGGCAGAAAGAAACACTTGGTTAGGGTTAGGAAAATACATACTTTTAGCTTAAAATACCTGTTTTGCTGCCACAAACTCTGCTGGAGATATCCTGACTTCCAATAAAAAATTGTCCTGAGGTTCCCTTAAAAAATGTCATGTTTACAAATGTTAAAAAGAGAGTTTTAGTGTTTTGAAATGGAAAAACGTATTATTACTCATGCTTTGGCGCTGTGCATGACGTTAAGAAATTCAATGAACGTTTAAAATCAGAGAAGATTTTCATGAACGAAAGCAGCCTAATTGATTGATTACCACATTAGTTTAGCATCAATGCTTTTTGGAAGATTTCATGAATAACAAGAAACAGCCTGGAGGTTAGGGTCATGAGCCGGGGACCTTTCAGCTCAAGTTTGAAAGCTGAGTCCAAAAGTATGTCAATCCACATGTATGAAGGAGCCTGTCGCCGCGTAACCCGATCAGATCCATTATGACTGTCACATCCAGATTTCAGCTCTGACAGGAGACCCAGACGGGCTATAAATACATCCAGGAGGGAAAATCTTTCTGCAGCGTGGAGGGCGGAGGGAAAGACGGAGGGAATAGAGGGGAGTCAGGGAATAGGAAAAGGAAGAATTACCAGGAAAAAAAACATGACAACAGCAAAAATGTCATTCCTGAAAAACGATTTAGATCCCCTCTGAACCCATGTCTTGTTTTTATTGAAAGCCATTTTCCTCGGTTTCTTTCCTTTCCGTCTTTGTTCTGGAAGGATTCAGGTTTAACTAAATCTTCCTGCTTACAAAATCTGTCTTTGAAATTTGAAAATATTGGAAAGCATCAACGAGGTAGTGCCATGATAACAGTATCCAGTTTTTGCTCTTGCATCTTAATTAAATTTGTTTCTAATATTCTTCGTCATCTTTGTTGTGCAAAAAGATTAGGACCACCTCTGTGTGTGTTGTGCCGGCTCATGTCTGAATGTGATTCCCGGAGGAGAACGGGCTCGTTCATTTCACGGAGCAGCTGTCAGAGAAAAGGGCTACAGGTTAGTATACATATCGATTTACGGAGCATGCGTCTGCACATGCAATTGTGCCTCTATCTGCCTTAAACGTGCGCATTCAAAGTAACTTGTGCATTCAGTTTGTCTCGCGTGTGTCTCGATGTAGGTGTGGACTGGCTTACCTTTAGTCTGTTTCCTGTCTGTGTGTGTGTTTGTGTTTGTGTTTGTGTGTGAGGGCTGAAGCCTTAGAACAGCTGCTGCCATGAATCCTTCGCCATGACTCCAGCCACTAGAGAGCTGTTCATTGAAGACATAGTTTGGTCACAGAGCCTGTGAGTTATTGCCCACCATCGATGCTGGCCGGAACTCATTATGTACAGGAAATTAGTTTGTGGCTGACGTTTGATAGCAATGCCATGTGATAATGTTTCTGCACCACCACGTTTGAAACAGAACAAAGTGAACTCCCCATAAATCCTTCAGATGAGAAGAACGAGAGGAATAGTAAAGTCGATATGGTTCTGACTCTGCGTTATGTCAGACACAACGGGAGATTTCAATTGATTTTTTGGTTGTGCAGTTGTAAATACACTCACACGCTGAATGAGCATGGATTTTGATGCACTGAGTCATAAAACTGCTGCTGTGATTTTCTTCAGTTAACTAGAAATAGTTTGGGACTCGTTTTGTGTGCAGCAAAACACTTCATGCCAAATAGTTAGTGTATTTGTTTTACCTAATTACACTTTAAGTAATTATGTGCAAGATATTTGATTAAGCATCACTGTGCAGATTTCTATCATCGATCTCCTATGTGATTATTTTTCAGTTAGACTGGGGTCACCAGAGTTCACCAATGACCTCAGGCAGTGAACACATGATCACCTGCAGGGTCATCCTGCACTGCTGGAGTTGTTGTTATGGTCCTACAGTACCGACAACATAATTAAACCCCAAAGATGTGAGTCCAATTGAATTAAAAGACCAAAAAGAATAAAGTTGAATTCTCTGTTCAATATGAATCTAACTTGGAAATAAGAATGATTAGCATTTCTTCAGGGTCCCGACCCCAGGTCGAGAAAACGCAACCCTCATTTGTGGCTGTGAACACAAACCAGACTTTTGTAGGGGGAGGCGACTTGAAAAGGCGGAGAACCACTGTAATAATTTATCAGATGCGGCAAAAGTATAGAAAATAAAGTAGAAGTACAGATCCTTAAATAAAAAAAGGCTTTGAAAATTTAAAAGTATCTTTCTGAAAGACAATTCTGTGCAAACCTGAACATCTTGTTACATCTTGTACATAGATTCATCTCACCACGTCTGCTGTGTGTGATATGCACAGATAGCTGAAGTCTTGTGAAGCTGGGAATTTGGTGTGCAATGATGCAAAATAAACATAAACTGTGAATTCCCCTCAGACGGTTTAAAACTAAAGAAACTGTTTTGAAAATGTAAGAAAAGAAAGTACAGATATGTGTGTTAAAACTTAGGGAGTAAAAAATCTACCTAAGTAACAAAGTGTTTGTCCCACCTCTGTAACTTACGTGGTGTTGTTACAGCAGTCATCTGAGCTCTCTGCAACTTATACTGAGCTAAATCCACTGGTGGTTTCAGCCGCAACACCTAGTATGTGTTGACAGATGGTGAAACTGCTAGAACTGCAGTTGTCACACATGGTGAGGGAGAAAATGAGCTGTAATATAATGTTCAAAAACCTGTGGCCTTTTATAAAGATCAGGAAAAACAGCTTGATATTAAATCCTGTATTACCTGCATTACACATTACCTTTATTGTTAACAAGTCACTACTCCTCTAAATATATGTCAAATAAAAGGTGATTCAAACAGCAGTTTGTCCTTATTAACAACACGCTGTGGTCAACACGTAGGCAGGCATTACACTCTGAATGGATACAGTAATTCATACCAGCAGCTTAGTGTGTTTCTATGTTGAGCAACAACTTCCAGTCGAACTGTACAGGCTCACTGATAACATTAAATACAGTCACCTCCCTGTGCGGATACTCCTACATGACAAAATAGCACTTTCCCATTTTCGGCTTAACACGAAACCGGCTGAGTAATCTTTATCGTTGTACTCACTCTGGGGATTTCCTCAGCCGGCACCGTTTTGATAAGCTGTGGCACCGCATAGCACTTATAACCGAGGCTTTTCCTGCGTTGGAAAACCAGCTCCAGCATCTGCCTGCAGAGAAACATGTGATATTTGCAGCGTCATAAAATGAGTCACACTTTCATTTGGGCCTGTGACTCATCTCGCTGCATGGACTTCTTTGAAAAACAGTCGGAAACCCAGTCGCCAGCTTCCTGGCCATGATAATAATTGAATAATGATCTAATATCCTGTCTTCACCGAGCGAAGCTCATTGAGTTTGGATGATCAAATGCCACCATGTCTATGTCACACACCTGTCCAAGAAAACACTGGAGATGCGTTAACAGTGTATTGTACAGGTACTTCGGACTTCATTCAACTCTCTCTTCCAGTTTTTAACCCTGCTAGCAGCGTGACCTCAGGGATGACGATATGATCTGTTGTTGAGATGTTTCAGTCTTGACCAAAGTGGTGGGCTGACAACAACTATTAGATTTATTGTCATGGACTACAGATATGTCTCAAAATCTACTAGATGGGTTGGCATAAAACCTTTTACAGACAATGTTTTTTAGACGATGTGAGTAAAATGTCTCCTGTTGATTGGGTTGCTATAAAATTTGGTATGGACATTGATGTCTCACTACAGATGAATAACTTTGGTAATCTTTTGACTTTTACACAAGTATCAGGTCAAGTTCTTTGGTTGGTGAGCAAACGCTTCCCATTCCCATCAGCCTCAGCTGTACATGAATCTGGTAAACATGACACCCACTAAACCTTCGCATTTTATTATTATCACTGTGAGCGTGTTAGCATGCCAATGATAGTATTTACAGCCTCACAGGGCCGGCTGTAGACTCTTGTTTCATTCTCTTGTTGACATGAAATTTAATGTACTAGGTGCTACTGTAGAATCAAGGTCAAAAGTTAAATTTAAATCTACCACCCATCGCTGCCTTGTTTTTTAACAACTGGATACTATGCATTGGGCTACTGACTAACCAAACAAAGCATTTTATGTCTCCTGTAATTGGCTAATGAAGACAAAGAACCACTTCAACATGTTTATCTACAAACACTAGTGTTAAATGGCACACTGCGTCACGTTGTGTCATCACTAGTTATTGCTGTTTTGTACAAAAAAACAACCCGTGTGAGTTCTCAGTCTTCCTAAATCATTTATCAAAGAAATGTCAGCACATACAGTACGAGACGAAAAGGTCAGAGCAGTGGGTAACAGAGTGTAAGGAAGGCACTTCTGTCAGTTCAGTTGCTTGCAAACAACTGAATGCAGCGCAGTTTGCAGACACGACCCAGCTTCTTCCCTCTGCCCTTCACTGGCAGACTCCCCCGTTCCTCTCACTGCTGGCGTTAAAGTTTAATGAGCCCAATCTGCAGAAACTGTCCAAACAAACAGCCTTGTTGACAAGACAAAGCTTTGCATTTAGCTCTGCGCTTGCCGGAGGGGTTATCTCAAGTTCAGCGGAGACCACGGCTAGAAATGGAGTCAGTAAAGGATGGAAATAGAGCCACACCAAACCTCGGCGCTGTGTCGTTGATATACAGGTTGTTTGGAAACAGGTCAGCAGCAATTTAACTGCAGCAGCTTGACCTCAGAGAGGTCTGCTTGCCTGTTGCAAAAAAACCCACAGTTACGCCCTGAGGCTTTTGGAGACAACCTGCATGTATAAATTTAGTTTCCAAATACACATTGATTCTCCATCCCTCCATCTCCTCCAATCGACTCACCTAACTTACTTACATAAAATTTAAAACAAACAACTCTTGACTCTTGGTCAGAAATCAGCACGCATATAACATATGAACCCATCCAACCTCCCTGAACGCCCCCCAACTCTGACTTTTCTTGCTTTTTATACAACACTGCACTACGAGAAGTGACACTACAGAGGAATACCTACGGCATTACACTTAGAAGCATAGGGCGCTAACGAGGCCGCTGTATTTGACATGTCGGAGGTAAGAACGGAAGGGCGTCTGAGTTAGTTGGACGTGTGAAGGTATTTACAATAAGATCTGATAAATTGTGATTTCATTTTTGTCAAACATGGTCTTATTTGGCCAAATTCTTTGAAATAAACCACCCAGTATTTGGTATCTTATCTTGTTACTTTCCATTTAGCTAATAGTGCAATCCAACCTGACTTATATTAACTGCTGATTAAGGTTTAGAGGGACACTTGGACTGAACTTTCTAGTCAACTAATCAGTTTATTGCTCCTCTCTGGTTAATTAGTACAGCTTGTCCAACCAATGGCCTCTTTAATCTTAAAAAATAAATACCTGAACCATATAAATATGGATTAACTTAGTTAATTAGTAAGTTTATAGCACCTTTCTAGTGATAGTACAGTCTGTCACGCTAATGTCTGCTCTTTACTACAAGGCTGAACCTTGGCACAGGGCCTTATAGATACTGCTTATCCTTATCCGAGATAAACTGTGATTAAATGACAAATATATGTAGTTCGGCTGGTGTAAAACTTGATGAAACGTGTCTTTGCAGCACTCCAAATGGTTGTAATTGCGAATTTATAAGCAGAATTAACAAGAGTAATGCATTACGTGTCGTAGCAGTTGTAAAAGAAGTAGAAGAGATATTGAAAGAAGCTGCAGTGAAAGTATGATTGACTGTAGATGTAAAAGCAGTAGTACTCCACTGAACCCACAGTGGAAAATTCCTGTCCTGCTGAAACCCTCCAAGAGGTAAAATACACTCTAGAATGAGTCAAGGGGACACACAGACGGATTGAACAGAACATGAACAACATGATGAAACTTACAGTAAGCAGCACTAAGTTTAATTATGTGCAGTATTACTTAGTGCTGACACTTGCTGTTTAACTAAACATACTGATTAATAGCTGCTGTGTCGACTCTCCAGCATGTTCCAGTATGCTGTGCCCCCCTTTGCTCTTTTTAATTTTCCCATGGCAACCATCACAGAGGACTTATGATGTTTACACAACATCATAAGTGCCTTAAAAGTGTTTCACTGCGTGCTAACAAGTATTTCGACATGACTACAAACAAGCCTTGTGGCTTTTCTGGGGGCATTTAGATCCACTTCACAGCATCTCCATTTGCTTGGAGGCATTTATGCGGCACAGTCTGAGCTCTTCGTCTATACTGCTTGGTGGAATTACGGTCGGTAATCCCAAACAAAACAGTGAGAAGAGCAGATACATAAGATGTGACACAAGCATTTAATGCCTCATTGACAAACCAACTTTGCATCAGACTCTGAGAAAAGACGGAGCACAGTGACCGGATTCTAACCTGGCGCCCCCAACGTTCCTTCGTGTCATATTTCTCCAAGGCCTAATGCCCTCCGCCCCCCTTCACCCTCTCTAGCCATTAAGGCTGGTAAATAGGGCCACGACCCCGGCTAGCGAGCCTGTTAATGTGCGTCTGTGG
>OMLP01020757.1:0-10154 GCA_900302685.1 Spondyliosoma cantharus
GTCTCCCCCACAGGATGGATCTCCTGTCTCAGTTAGGGGGCCAGATTTGGCACCCCGACCCTCATCGCCTGCAGCTCTGGGTGTGGCCACTGCAGGGCCCGACCCGCTGCTGACTACGTGTTTAGACACTGTCCAGCATACCATACTGAATGCCTATCGGGTGAATGTGGCCACTCCCCATCCACTGGGTGTGGCCCTGTTGCCCACCTCTACTGCTTCCTCTCATTGAGGTATGTATTGGCATTGGCATTCCTCGTGACTTTGTTGTTATGGGTCATCCAGTGCTGAGGCACCGCCTCTGGCGGTCAGTAAGGATGAAATAGAACGGAAGTTACGTATGTAACTACGGTTCTATGAATCCTGGATGACCGCCAGAGCGTTCTGTCGCTCAGAATCCTTGTGACTTTGCGAGAAGATTCTGCAGGAACAGATCCTCTGATGTCACCGGAAGATATAGGATTAGCCGGTGTCATCGGGGGTCACAGGTGACTTTGTTGGTATAAACACTCGACCTGCGCATGCGCGAGATGGAGACATTCAGTGCCGAAGCACCGCCTCTGGCGGTCATCTAGGATTCATAGAACCATAGTTACATACGTAACTTTCGTTTTAAGTGCAAGTATGAACTTGAAAATCAGCATAAAATTGGAAGTTTAAAATCTTTTTCTTTTTGCATTGTGTTTGGTTTCTTCCCAGGCAAGGGTAATTGTACACAGCCTCATATACTATAGCACTCTGAAGAATCCAGACTGACTGTTGCTCTCCACGTTTTATGAGTAGGGGTTTGCCTGTCAGCATGAAATTGGTTCCATGGCAGGCAGGCCTGTTTAATTGTATATCAGAGATATTTGATTTCCTTTATGACCGTGAAGCCTGAGGAGAGATAACATTAGCAGGAGTGTGCGCAGTAATTAGTTTTCTTTCAACCGGTTGACTTTCACACTTAAGAATCTCCTCTTGATATTTCCCTCCATGACTCATAGAGCTTCCATGCTAATTAAGTACGGAGCACGCGCTGATCCTTCCCAAGAAATGACAAACAAATGCCCATTCCTGGTGCTTAAAGGCTCCTACATCTTTGACAAGGCAGAGTACTGTTCGTGTAAAGGATGTATAATGTTTACAGATGTTTTCGCTAACTTCTATTTCACAATCAAACCGTAAAAACTCCTGTAAACAATCAAAGGAATGACACTAATTTGCTGAATCATATCCAGGTTTAGCACAATCGTTCCCTTGTCGGACCCAGTTTCCACTGCTGACTGAGGCTTGTTCTGATGACTGGGTTTGTGGTAGAGTCAGGCTGCTGTTAGAGCCTCACAACCCTGTTGTAGGGCCGCCTGAAGGATGTGGTCGATGTGTAATGCTGAGAAACAGGCTCATCAGTGAGAGCTTTTAACAGCTTCCCTGTCCCTCATGTGTAATCAGTGCGCCATGATAATTAAGTCAGACCTGACACATGACTCGGCCCCTCTTGACTCAGGGTAACTGTTAATGTCCTGTTAAATCAATAGTTCTCATCACTGTGTGCACACATGTTCCCATTTACTAAATAGGCTTTATGTTAAAGGCACCTGTATTGTCATCTGGCTGCATTACATGCTCAGTGAAATAATACATTTGTGATCTATAGGTCTGTGTGTATCCACATAAATGAAGTCTCAATGTATTGACCTGGCATGCACATCACTTCACTTATTCCAATCCTATAAAATGTTTCAGAGGGCCCTGCATTGAAATCCTAAAGCTCTTTTTGGATGAGTCTTTGCAAAGAAACAAACAAATCAAGATTATCTTAAACACAGTGTGGAGGTTCAACAGTCTACATGATTTTTCCAACACACTCACCACAGATGTTGCTTATTAACTGTTTTTCAACACAAATGTTTTTTTTATTTGGTTTGCTGTTTTTTTAATTATGTCTCTTTCAAATTTGGATTTGTAATTCTTTTTTATAATAAATCTCAGAATCGACACTTAACAGATGGATTGATCAAAGAAAGAAAGGAGTAAAAATTCATACGGAGGCAAACATTTTGTGACAATATAAACCAGTTTGTGTCAGGAGCAAAAACAACATGTCAGAGGGGGACTACAGTGTTGCTGTGTTCAAAAACAGAGACATTCTTTTGAGCGTTTAAGCTAGTAGTAACCCAAAATTAAACAGTGAACCTGAAAATGAGCATAATATGTCTCTTCTAGAGGGTTTTGTATAAATATGTACGACTGACTTTGTGCTCTTTCACAGATTTTGTAATGAAGGGCTAAATGGCTTTTAAACAATTCAGTTTTTCTTTTTATGAATGGGATTTCTTGGTTTCTTTGGCAAAAAAGGGACAATAAATAGCAACAAAACAAAAAATAATATCAGCATCCAGTGTTTCTCCTAGATTGTTTTGTAGCAGGGGTGCTGAGTTGGTAACCTATCAACACTAGGGGGGTCCAGGGGCAAGACTTTGTATTGATATATTTATGCTAAGGAATTTAATGACAGCGATTCAGCGCAAGGCTCTGGGGCTCTGGGAGGTGAGCTAACCGTCCTCCTGCTGCTAACACTGGGCGAACCTCAGTAAAGTCGCGGCTGGACCCGAGTGAATATCTGCCGAATAGCCAACCTAAAACTAACTTTCACTGCAACTAAAATTCACCATTCGCCCGTGATATTAAACCAACAAAAATAATTTTTACATTTATTTTAGGGGAAACACTGAGCATCTGTTACCAGCCAGGTTGTTATTTAAACATCGGTATCAATTTCCAGCAGATATATCGATCTCTAATCTTTTGAACTTGAACTCAAAAATCTAGTATTGGTCGGACTGTACTTGTGTTTGAACAGTAAAATGGTTTTAATGTGAAGCTGTAGCTGTAGGAAATATTCGGTCAGTAAATACAAACAGCACTGTACAGATAGACGGCTCCAAGATTGTTAGTCTGTGGGAACATTTCGATACTGAGGCGATCCAAGTGCATATGTGGCGAGTTTGAGTAACTAATAATCTCAAAAAAGTCACCAGAATATTAAACCCATGAGTTTGAAATGCTTCAAACTAATTTGTGGGTAAAATTCCAAGTTGTTGGGTCATGAGATCATTGAGTCACCAAGCGTTTTGTTTGCACAGCACAACACATTATGCACAACAGCATAATACAGCATAACTTAATTAAAAGCAGGAACAACATCACTCATATTGCTGTGGTTGTAAATGTTTCTGTTATTTAGCTAAACAGTTGCGGGTGACGGTCGTAAAGTGAAAGTAAATAAATTGGATGTGTTGCCGCCCCTCGCAACAACTTTCTTCTTGGAGCTCCTGCAGACAGGGCTGCCATCCTCGACCAGCTCTCCCTGAGCATTCTTATAATAACCAAAATGCGCCCAGACTTCAGATTTGGTTCTCTTTGAATGCGGAAAAATGCCCTGAGGGCCGCTGCTATCACGTCCTCCTTCCGCCATGTCTTCTTCACTACATAACAAGCGCACGTTAGCTTTGTTAGCTTTGTTTTCTTGTGTTAACATCTGGTAATCTGTAAATAAACTATTGAATTAATAAACCCTTTTCCATGCTAACAAGTCCATCTGCTCTGTTCAGCATGTCATTTTAACAGGAATGACCACTGACAGTCCCCTTTAATTCAGTCAACCTAATCCAATACAAAACAAACACATTCAATCAACATATTTCTTCAAAATTGTACTCCTTCACAGACAAAAGTTAACAGGGTCTATTCTGGGCTGATATCCATCCTCCGTCCAAGCTGTGTGGTGTCAGAGTTTTTGTAATCCTACTCAAAAAGCAAGCAACCAAGCCAACCTACCAGTGAACGAACACAGGCAAAATAATAATTAACAACTAAATAATTACTCACTTTTTGGACACTTATTTGGATAAAAATTCGAAGAAATTATCCGGACATGTATTTATCCTCGTTAGGTTTCTATAATATAAACGTGCAAGTTGTTCTTGTCCCCATTTGCGTTACGACGGAGGGGTTTTTAGATTGATGGTAAGTTACTGTGCTGATATCTAGACCAGCCAGTGATCGCTTCAGGAGGTGTGTTGATCAGTAACAGCTGTGTCAATGGTCTCTCTGTACTCTGCCTGCACTCTGTTGAACAACAGTCTGATCCTGAAGGCTTTGGTAGAAACAATGTAGTCTCACAGCAGGTCCATTGCTGAGTGATGCACCAGTGTGACGGACGTTATTACAGTGAGGAGGTCAGATGGAACAACCGGCACCTCCATCACTGTGAGGTCGGTCTGCCTCGCGGCTGACAGGACTGTTGTTTCTAACAGAGGTCATGAGTTGCTTTGGGTATCAATTAGGTATTTCCTGTTGAGCTGCTGTGACCCCATCGTTTCTTTCTCTATCCTGACACACCCATGTCTGTATTAGCCAAACAAAACCACTGCAGCATGTGATCCAACTGATCAACATGTTCTGTGGTGCAAGTGAAGTTGCTAAAGATAGTAATCTTTATTTCTGCGGTCGCGCTCTCGGCATCAAGATCAATTATTTATGGAAAGAAAGTTGCCAGTAATTGATGTGAGTTGTATGCTGCTCGTGTTTGTGCTCAAAGCTGCCAAAGCCTTTCAGTGATTGATCACCACCGCATTTGCGTTGGTGTGCGTCCAAAGCTGTGTGTGTGTGCGTCCAAGCCCCTTCTCTTGGCTATGACTGCCTGCCATTAAAATGGAAACCTTGGTTACTTGGAAAAAAAAAACATCTCTCACTGCTGCTTGAATGTAAATCAATGTTTTGTGCTTCCCTTAAAGCTCTTTATCTTGTACAACACACACTCTGCGATTGATATTGTTGCATAATGATGACTCTTTCTGAAATAGCTCTTTGACACTTTACATGTATGTCTGACATCACATACACATACAGTAGCTGTTGGTGTGATCACATTTCGACAGTCTGATCAGGATGTCTGCCCGGGAGAATATAAATAGAGTTTTATCTCGCCTGATTCAGTCTTCCTGTTTGGAACGTGGACTCCTCCTGAGGCTACAGAGCTGTCTGGCTCAGTCTGGCCGCACTGCGGTACTTTCTCAGGGTAAAATTTCAGTCCTAATAACCTAGGATGGGCAGGCAGGCTAGGGGGCACACAGGGATTCAGGGAGGCTCAGATGCAGATGGTATGGCAGAGGAAATACACACAGTGCTGCAGAACAGTGGTTAAACAGGGGGAAAGAAAGAAAGTCAAGAAGGCAGACAGAAGGCTCCTCCACGGATCTGTTGTGACCACATGACCGCATTAAACAATGAAAGGCCTTGACAAGATTTACTCTAATTATATATACTTTTAGACTGCTAAATAGGGAAAGGGAATAGTGGTTAAAAGCAGATGCCACTGTATTTTCCCATGGTTACTGTTAGATACTAGGGAGATTTCACTATTTTAACATTTAATTGATGAATGCATGTGTTGCGACTGCAGCTAACAATTATTTTCTTTATTGAGAAAATAGTCACAATTAGGGATGTCCCGATCTGCTCCACAGGATCGGGATCGGGGTGATATGGGCATTTTTTCACTGATTGGGGATCGGCAATTTTGAACGTGGACCCAAGCTCAATTTTTTTTATTTTTTATACCTCAGAGCGCAGATGCATGCGTAACGTTACTCTGGCAAACTTGTGGATAAAAAGTCTGCAGTGTGGACATAACTTAAAGTAGAAAGCGAAAGCAGTCCAACGGCAACATGTATTTAATACTACTCATTTAATACTACTCATTTGATATGGCACATACAAAAAAAAAACACGCATAGTTAAACGAGTTCACTCGAGAGTACAGGCAAAGACACCGAAGCAGTAAACACTTGTGGATACTCTCAAAAGGAAATGTCCCAGAGGCAGCGACATGGCCAAAAACATTACAGAGAAGGTAATTGAAGGAGTCGCTCTGGATAACCAGCTCATCTCCGTGGTAGAGGATCAGGGCTTTCTTTGTCACCTGGAGTTTTTAAATCCCCAAGATTTTTTCTCCAAATACAGCAACAAATGCTGTAACTTACCAACCCTAGCTTGAAGTCATCGTGTTTTGTCCAAACTTAAATATTCAGTTGAGACCAATATATGCAGCACATCCTCACATTTGAGAGGCTGGGATCAGAAGTCGTTTAGTGTTTGCGCTTTGGAAATTATTTAAATGATAAATAGACTCACTGTTTTAGCTCTAGTGTGTGTGTCTCATACATACCTTAACAGAACTGATATAAAAAATAGGATATAGATTGCAATCTTAAAGTCATCAAGATGTATAACTATGGTTGGATAATAAACCCATGTTGCACAAAAGAATCATATTTACCATCATAAATATAACCACACAAGTTTTCCTTCCTTTCATACATCTGTATATGGGTGTGTTTGGACAGAAGGAAACAATGTAGTGATATTCAGTTGTAGTTCTTTATGCAGCCTAAGTGTAGTGCAATCTCGCCAGCAGATTCCAGTATCACAGCAAAATTGAAAAATAAAAGATTGATGTGCAAAGTCTAACAGAGAGTGGGAGCCTGGAGGAGGGAGAGTGGAAAGGCAAGAGGGGAGAGGCAGTACTAAGAATATACTGGAGCTTCTCACGCTCCTGCCTTTATCCAAGCATTGGAAACCTCGAGGGAATACCCCGCAGACCTGCCAACTGTACCCATTTACTCTGGGAGCTAAGGGATCAACCAGAGTGCTGTTGGTATTATGAAATCAATGTGACTCCAAAGATCCCGAAACTGTTAAGTCAAATGCTCTGTGAAAAATTAGGCAATGATTGGGTGCAGCTGACAGTCAGGCGTTGATATCCAGGTGGCTAAGGCTCTTCTCCTGATATTTTGCAGATTAGAGCAAGCTTCGACAGAACTCGCGGTGAACCTTGAGTTAAAATGTTCTTCAGCTCAGCAGAAAAACTGTCAGGGTCATTGTTAATACATCTCACATTTCAATGTGAACGCCAAATCAAGAGAACACTTATAATACATGGCCTCGGGGTAGATCCTTCTCCTTTTTCTTGTCATAATCTGAAGTGGAGTGCTTCAGATGTCTGACTTCAGACATGATCCCCTTTGTTACTTCAATCCTCAATGTCAGATATCAAAGAAAGTGCTTTTACTCTCCAGCAAGAGTGACTTTGAAAAGGGAAAATATCAGCGTGGCACTGTGCATTGTAGGGTAAGGTTTTGTTGGTTTGAGCTGTAATTCAGATCTTGGATCGATCTTTGCTCTGCAGTTGCTAATGAATCAGCGAACAGATTTTTGATTAGATGTTGTTTTCAGGTCTGCTAAGTACTGGCTCCAGAAACAAATTCAGTGTAAGTGTGTAATTCTCCCTTTGTTCTGTGAGACAAAGGGAAAAAAAAATTGGAGGAAAAGTTGGAATGTAGAAAGGAAAATGTCAGTTCATGGCCTTATTACTTGGAGCCCACAAGCTTTTAGTTTTGACGACACAACAGAAGATTAAAACAAATGATGTTTTGACTTTGCATTTGGCAAAAGAGACTGGAAGAGTGAGCAAAACAGCTAACCTTTGCTCCTTGTTTCACTTTTACCCCCGTCTTTGGCTTTATTTTAGCATGGCTCTTTCTTCCTATACTTCCCCCCCTCTGCTCCATTCTTCCTCTTCCTCATTATTTTATTTTCGTCCCTCCCAAAATTCTATCCAGTCGTCTATCTTACCAGAGGAAGGAGACAGTAAAATGTTAAGTGGAGCCCCTACCCTGGCTTTGTGGTGGCCTTCCTGCCTGACCAGAAATTCAACGAGCATGACAAGTGGAGAACCGGCAGGTTTGCAGACACGCTCGGCAGCTTCAGAGGCCACCGGCTCTGGCTTTGGCTATGGACGGGCCGACAATAGTGTAGAGTTCCACGAGAAAAGCAGAGAGCCTGTCAGAGCAGACGGTGGCTGGTGGTCTGTCATTTAGTGTGAGCTCATAGGACAGATTCTAGTCTTTTCCGTTCCAGACGGACAGTGATTCATAAGCAGAACATCCTGTCAGCTCATTATATGTCACCTCAACATGGGGGTCACGAGTTAATGTCCAGGGGTCGCCAGGTGGTTGTGGGGTAAAAATGAAGCAATGTATTTTAGTCTGGGGAGTATTTTTTACACTACATTGCCTGTACCTGTGATATAATTTTATAATTTCATGTTTTCATGTTGTGAGATTAAAGTCCCAGTACTTTGGTTTGGTGGGATTCTCTGGGATAATTTGTCTGGGAAGTCATGACTCAAAAAGTTGAAGACCTGATGACCCTCATGTCTGAAAAAAACTTGACTTACTCATCCTGGCGTGCCTTAAATAGCTGTCTCTGACTGTGATCTCCAGGCAGTTGAACTATTTGATCTTGTGACACTTGGTTATCTAGTAGTGGTCAGAAATAGCATCATTGGGCTGCTTGGCAAAGTGCTGTGGCATGGACTATAATTTCCCTGTGCACGCTGTCATCTCCAATTGCAAAGATTTGTCCAGATGCTAAAGCTGCGGTCAGTACTAATGGAGGAAGGAGACTACTGTAGTCCTCAGGCTTTGTGTATGAGGTCTGTGTGTTATTGTTTAATGACATGTCTTTAATAGGAAGGAAATATCCATATCTCAACCATTGACAGTTGTTTTGGTGCCAAGGCTGCTCTTGTGCTGAAAAGTTTTCACTATTCCACTTCACAAGCTCACGCAGATGCATATAACAGTCACAAAGCACTGTCAATTCTCCCAACATTTACATTTTATAAGCCTGCTTTTTAGCCACGCACGCCATCATCGGTCTGTGAATTTGTACAATTAGCTGTTGATTTAATCTGAAGAGTCGTTCTCACTCCCTGCTTTCCTTCCTCTGTTTGACAGACTGTCACAGGCGAGCCGGAGAGCCCACTGCATCTGTTTCCAACCACATCTGAGCCGGTAAGAAATCATGTTCCACGCTGCTTGGCTTTTTACTTCCATCCCCGGGATGGCCTAATTCTGTCTTTACCCTATCAAACTGCAATCATTGTTAAGTGATTGTTTATTTGCAAGATATTTCTCTGGGGTGATGCTGATGAACCTTTTCCCTGTTGGGTCAGCACAAGTTTCTGAGAATCAAGAGTGGATGCGCTCCTGAATAAGGTTGAAGTCAGCCAATTCAGGAAATGAAGACGCAAGAACGAATGATATAGAATGTGCCCAGTTGCACAGCCTTGGTCTCCTATAGTGGGTAGCAGTGGGTATTTCCCATTTCGTTCCAGGGTAGGGATGTAACTGTTACCGGTGTCACAGTAAACCATGGTAAAATTCCCGACGGTGAAGGTTACCTTTTAAGTTTTAATTACCATGGTAACCGTCGTGGTCGATAACCACGGTGTGGAAAACTTGTGGCGCATGTTATGTAGTGAAGAAGACATGGCGGAGGGAGGACCTGATAGCAGCGGCCCTCAGGGCATTTTTCCGCATTCAAAGAGAACCAAATCTGAAGTCTGGCCGTATTTTGGTTATTATAAGAATGCTCAGGGACAGCTGGTCGAGGATGGCAGCCCTGTCTGCAGGAGCTCCAAGAAGAAAGTTGTTGCGAGGGGCGGCAACACATCCAATTTACTTACTTTCACTTTACGACCGTCACCCGCAACTGTTCAGCGAATGCAAGGTAAATTAACCTCAAGCTCAGGAGCATGATGTATGTGCGTGTCGAGTTTTCTCTGTCACTAACAGTGGCATCACACCTGTGGGGACTTTTACAACAAGGTGATTTCATCCCCCAAACTTTTTCCTAAGGTATTAAATCATTTGCCCGCCCTCGCGGTGTACCAGCGTACAGAAATGGAGCGTACTTCAGCACCCTATACATGAAAAGAAAACCCATTGGTCAAGTTAGATTGATTGACAGCCATCAAGCCAATCACAGCCATTTGACCAAACCCACTAGTCCCGGCCGCCGGGAAAGTAAACACATACATGCTAGACGGACCTGCCGCCACTCGCTGCCACAGACAGCGAACAGAGCAGAGGTATGAAACGGTTGTATAACTAGTAATAATTTAGAACTTTGTCTGTAAATAACTAAACTATGTCTTGCTTTGTGGCATGTCAAGTTGTCATGTAAGTGGAGTTATGTGACAGGAGGGAAACAGAAAGCTAGCTTTCAATCCATAAATGCACTAATTCAAGTTTAAAGTAGTACATTCA
>OMLP01020761.1:21035-37670 GCA_900302685.1 Spondyliosoma cantharus
TATCAGCCCATTTTCTTCTGTTTGTTTTTTGTTTTCACTGTTGTTTTGTCCCTCTTTGGAGGATAAGAGGTGGAAGCACACACACACACACACACACACACACACACACACACACACACACAAATGAGCACTCAGAGAAGTACACGGGGAGAAAGAGATGCAAAAAAAAAAAGGGAGATAAAGTGAGTCCTAAACACACACACACACACACACACACACATGCACAGAGAGGATAGCATCTCCCTCCCTCTGTCTGAATCGGTCTCATTAGTCATGCTGAGGCCGTAGCGTTGCTCGGTTGGCCTGCTCACAGAGCTGTGGAGCTGGACGGCAGCCCACAGCCAGCGAAGGTCACCCACCACTCAGTTTAACTCCCAGAAGACCAACGCCGGCCTCTTCTTGATAATGAGCACGGGGAGAGACCCGCAGGTCCGAGCCGCGCCCATCGTGGCAGGTGCCCATAGGAGAACGTGCTCACCCAAACTCAAAAGGGACGGCTCACAGAAACATGAGCTCAGTGCCGCTATGCATCCTGAATAATGTGGCTGTAAGATCGACTGAGTGGAAAAAACACATAATGTTGCAGTGACAGATTTACAGTAGTGTAGTAGATTTGCAGCAGTAGCTACACTTGCACATATTGCTTTACCATGTTGTTTTCTCTAGTAAAACAGAACTTTATGAGCCTTCCATAACACAGGAAGATCCGTTCTTTTAAACCTTGCTGGGTTAAAATGTTGTCGAACGGGTTTGTGCAGAATGTTTCAAACACTACAGTGCAACAGGTCTTCCAAAGCAAAAGTCCCAGAAGTGATTGTGAGCTCCAGTGAGCACCAACATGCTGATATTGAAACCCTCTTTCTCAAACTTTTTGTGGACTTGCTGGACAAAGCTGTAGTTCTCTTTCCTCTTTACATTGCCCAAGACCGCGCTGCGAGACACGACTCCAGACAGCCAGTCTTGAGTTTTGGTGGCTGAAACGTGTTGGAAATTAAAGACCAAATCCTAAAAAATTATTTTAAGAAACATGCAAACACACGCAAACCAAAACAATAGAGGTAAAACAAAAAAAGAAGTTTGTTTAACTGCAGAAAAAAAAAAAAAAGAAAACACAGTGGAGCTCTGGCACACGTCTGTCAGCACTGTTTCACTGCTCTCATGCCACTTGTCTAATTACACCATAGCACTATGATTCACCACACATCCATCGCAAAAGCTGACATGCCTTAAATTGATATTGTAAAGTCTGACAGTGTGATGAGATTGTGACCAAGATTATATTTAGATCCATTGTACACAGTGTGACATGAACTTCTCTCACATGATGGTTGTTCTAGCACAGTCTAATGGTGCCTTTTCCAACAGCACAACTGATTTCTTGCCAAAGCTGCCTTTGGCTAAACTCAAGTATCAACTGCTGTATATAAATCTGTCCAACAAGGGAAGGTTTGCAGAGGGACTCACTGCACGCAGACATTTGAAAAAAAATGTTTATGATGAGTTTGGAGATAGTGAAAAGAGAAGTTATCTTTTTTTATTACTTAATAAGAAAAATGTGCCGGAATATGCAATTTGGCAATTTAGAGGGAAATCTGATTTCATGTTGAGTTGGCTGAAATAGCAGTTCAATTTACCTGCGTTAACAGCTGGTGGTTCTTGAGCTACCACTCTCTTTATTCGGAAGCTGTTTCCCACCTGCGTCCCATTTTTTAGCCTATATTTCTTTACATTTTTAGCAAATCATGAAAAGCCTTGCTGCATTGGCTTCTAGCGGTGCCTGTTTGTACTGTACCAGTGTGTTTTCAGAGAAAAAAGGAGGCAGAGGTACTGCAGGTCAGCCATTGGTTGATCCCCACTTCCTCTTGTCTAAATGTCTGAGTGTCTTTGGGCAAGATACTGAACGGCAATAGTCAGGCCAGACCCTGGTTTGTCGCTCGTTGACATTGCTGAGTGAGGGAGCATGTGTGTGGATGGGTAAAAGAAAAGCTGCTTTGGATAAAAAAAAAAAAACTAAATAAATGTAGCCGTTTAGCATTTTAATCAAATGGTTATGGAGCTTGAAGACATACGACGGTCATTTATACCACTGGCAAAATTAAGTCACACAACAGCATGTGTGTGATCTGTGCATTTGTTCTCCCATTTCAATACATTATGACTCCGAGATTCATCGAGAGAAATTGATTGATTGATTACATCAATAGGGTTCTCAGGGTTAAAAGCCACTCTCATGCAGTTCAATCTTAAGAAGACCATATATATCCCATTCCTTCTCTGCATGTCACCTCAATCTCACTATTTCTATCCATTCTACTCATATAATGTCCTCATTCTGCCATTGCGAAACATGCAAACCAGGCAATCGGACCTCTCAAATGTGACACTGTAGCTCAAATGCAGGACAACGTGTCCGCCTCACTGGTCTACAGATCTCAAGTGGGTGGGTTAGGGTTAATTCAGTCTCTAAGGAAATCATAGATGACATTGTAGAGATGCCAAGGACTGAAACATTATATAAATTACTTTCTCTCCTATATATGAATCATATTAGCAGAGCCGTAACAGCAAAATTGGAATTGGACTGATTTCAAATCAATTTTAGACAGGATGTGGAATTGTGACTATAAAGTCCCTCCTTTTAGTAGCTATAATCCTGATACAAATGGTCAATGATAATCCACTGCCACAGGAATGTGAGAATTGTATAACATTTTGTAATGAAGGTGAAAAGATTAACCTGCTGTACACCGTGATGAAGTTTGATAGCTTCCAGGTAGACATGAGTGTCTGAGTGTTGACTGACTGACCCGACCTTGTCTCTCGAAATGAGCCGCTACGAAAGTTTCTACATGACAGTAGCGCGGAGGCAACGAGCTGTCACTGCTGTCGTCAGGAAACACTGAACATGCCTGTCGGAGGAGTTGATAAATTCATCACTGCGACGTCCCAGAGCGAGCTCCGCTGACACGACCTTGATCGATCGCAGGCAGAACGACAGATGGCCATAAAGGACAATCATGTAACTGTATGCACATTAGCATAATCACATGCATATACAGTACACTTTTTACAAGGCCACAAGGCGCTTGCACAGCACCGGTGGGCTTGTGACGGAGACGTAATGTTGTTATCGTCTTGCATGAGCTGTGACATTCAAAAGAGGAAAATGAAATTCGCAAATATGACTTGCTGAATGTGAATCAGTTACTTGACAATGCATAGAGCAAATGTGTCTACCATTTCTTATATTACAACAGAACATAGCTTCTTTATTCAGTAACTTATTTCTTTCGTAGTACGATACACGTGGGAGGCACTGGACCAAAGGTTGCTGAAACATATGGGTGGCAATACCACCACAAACGGTAGCACTGGAAGATAAGTGATTAGAGTGATCATCCATTAATGGAACAAGCACAGGTTTGATCTCTACAGCTGCCATATGGTCAAATCAAAGCACAAAATGAACCTGCCTGCTCGTGCTAACTCTCCCGAGTCTTTTCATAATTGGACCTGTGCAGTCTACGTTGCATAAATTGTATTTAAACGGTGAAACTGTTGGAGCTTCGCCTGCCAATAGAGTTTTTTTTAGTAATTGTAGTCAATCAACAACCATCTATGAATCAACCAAGAGTCCACAGCCACACTGCAGCCGTGTGAGGCAGCGGTGTCACAATGGCAATCCCAACATGCTGATGATTAAAATCTCCATGTTAACAGTCTTAGTTCAGCGTGTTAAGCATGCTAACGCTTCATAATTAGCCCCGCGCAAAAAGTACGACTGAGGCTAATGGGATTGTTTCTGAACCTGGAAAGCCAGGGGATCAACAAAGTGTTTTTCCTGACGGGGAAACGAATGCGTGTGCTAAATGTCATGGCAACACATCCAGTAGATTTAACACTGCATACAGTTATTCGGTGTAGTTCAACTTCTTAATTCAATTGCAAGGCAGAGACATAACTTCAAATAAGAATTAAATGCTGATAGTTTCTGAAATAGTCGCAAAGAAATCCTACATTAATAGCACCACTCTCAAATATCTAGGCTGCTGTGTCTTCACAAAGAGGAAGCTGTCTATCACTAACTTCAGTCACTGAAATAAAACATGCAGGTGCCACACTGTGCAAATAAAATAAGCATCCTCTCTAAGTAAATGATAAAACAAGGGCTCCAAAAATCTCAATCACACATTAGCTACGAGCATAGATGGACAGCAGTTAGCTAGCTAGTCAGATACTGATGAATTAGCAGTTTTACTCTTAAAAGTACACTAAGCATGGCGTACTCCTCATAACAAACTTGAAACAACTCAGGAAGATATCAGTCTGCTGCAACAACAGCCATATATAAAGAGTCTACTTTGCCTGACTCCTGCACAGGCAAACTCCGAAACGAACAAGGAAACACAACAAGCTTCAAGACAGTATCTGAGACTCACCGGGACATTACCAACGTATGTAACCAGCATGACAGGTATATAATCAACGCAATCTTCCTAATGTACGGAATTCACAACAGAGGCATTGAACTCAAAACTACAAACGTCGACCTCATGGTGGTGAAATAAGAAAAGCCAGAAAGACATCAAGATCCCAACGATATATCATCTTGGAGCCATGAATGTCTCTATACAACATTATGTGACAATCCACTGAGTTGATTCTGACCAATTTCATAGGATTAATAAAAGCTTTGACCAGAGATCGCCAAAGCATGTAGGCATCATCCTCTGACGACCATAAATGTCTGGACGCAATTTCATGGCGTCCGACTTATATCAACATCCCTAGAACAACACAACTAGAGTTCACTTCTCTCGTTTCACTCCCCCAGCCCGTTTCTCCCTCCATCTTCCTCTATCTTCACTCTGTCTGTTCAGTCTTGCCCCATTTGTTTCCACCTTTCTGTATCAATTCCCCCGCTTTCTTCTTTGTTTACTCTCTCTTCCTGCCTCATCATAATAATGTCCCCATCCATCTGCCTCCCCACTCTTCCTAGCAACTTCCCTTCCTATGTCCTTTCCCCTTTTTCTTTAACCCTTCTCTGTATCCACCCTTTTCCCATAAAACCAATGACTCCTGCTTCCGTTCATTCCCTATCACTCTGCCCCCCCTTTCACTGCATCATCTGTTCCCACCGCATCACATTCTCAGATCACATCCAGGCGCTGGCTTTACACACTAAGTCACTCTATACCTCATCACTCAGTGAGAAGTCAAGAAGAGGGCACGGGGAGATGGTGAAAGAGCAAGGGCTTGAACAGAGGAGTACAAGTGGGAGGGAGCGGGAGAGCAGCAGAAAGAGAAAGTGTAAAGATAAAGGAGGTCAAAGGTTAAAAATTAAAGACAAAGAAAAGCAGTCGGGGAGAAGAGTTGGGGGAGCGAAACAGGAAAAAGCTAAGTGAAAGGAAGATAAAAGGAGGAGCGGTGGGAGAATGGGGTTAGCAAAATGAAATAAATCTTTATGCAAATGACGAGGCTGGAATAAAAGACGGAGGAGAGAAAGAGAAGATGGAGACAGAAAGGTGGAGAGAAGTCCGGAGATTTATGGCAGGTTGTTATGGAGCACCGACTGAATAACAGAAGGTGAGACCAGGTGAATTATTCATGAGGATACACGGCAATGTGTGTGTGTGTACGTGTGTGACATGTGGGTGACACACACACACACACACACACACACTCCCAGGCACCCTTAGGCCAGCTCATCTATGAGGAAAAAGGAAAGACAAGCCACCCACATCCTGCGGACATACTGAATTATTCCTGAAAGATGGACAGGAGCTCAGAGACAGCTGTCCGGTCCTCAGAGTAAATGAGTAGTCTCACTCAACTGTGGAGACAAGTTAACAATATTCTACATTGTATCTCGCCTTATTGCCTCAACATTTGGTCGTTTTATGCTTGCCTGCTTCTATTTTAATCTTGCCTTACCATATGCATCTTTATGCCCGTATGTATATACATATGTCTGCTTTTGTGAAGCACTCTGGTGCGAAACATGTTTGCTTTTAAAATGCTATGTAAATGAAATTTACTTGAAACTCTCGACTATTAATTTATAATGGGGGGAAAAAAAATCATATTTGACACCAGAATGCAATTAATTAAGTTCTCCATCTGGTATGTTCACATGAATTCACATCGTAAGACGTTGTCTCTAAGGATCAATACTGACTACCAGTGATCTCGGTCTTTTATGGGGCAAAGAACAGTAAACGGGGGGCAGGAAAGTTAGAGGTTCAAGGTCTTTGTAGACTCAAGAAAACATTGGCTACTGTTGCAGGTAGAGTACAATAACATTTAAAACTATACAATCCAGTCACTTACTAGTCATACTCTAAATACAGCTTCTTTCTTAAGGATGTCAAGGTAAATATACTGCATTTTCTTCCCACATTCTGCAATAGTAGTTCAATGTAGGATAGGTAAAGCGACATGATTTATTCCATGTGACACTAAATGTGCAATCACACCTACAGGTTGGTTGCTTTGGCCCAAACCAGAATGGAAAACATTACTTTGTTGCATTGAGAACTATGTTGAGATTCATATTTTCCACTTACAGGTTACCCAGGGAAACTCAAGTAGACGAACAAGCAGCCAGAAGTTTTGGTGACCTGCCATCCTGCGAGGGAGATTTTGAAGAGTATGGGGGCAAAACGCACTCAACTTCCCATATTTTCCCCGTGTAGTTAGTAGTCACTACTAAGAAACTGCCCAAGGACCAAACAGTTATCACAGTGCAATTATTTGAAAACACATTACAGCACATTTTATCATCCACATAGACAAACACACCAAAGAAATGGAGAGGAAGCTACGGAACTGGACAGAACCGTGACTCACTTAATTTGAACACACCCTAAAACCCATGACCACTAAAATGCTTTTGGCGAGGTTCAAGGTAAAGACGAGCTATCCAACCCAGCCTTATTCCGGGAAATAGAAAATGTAATTTACTGTGAAGTGAAGTGAAGGAGCCTATTCTATGTTTGAAATTAAAAACAAACAGAAGCACTCACAACCACAAACCGAAGTTCCCAGAACAACCAGGAAGGGCATCAATTTCATGACGACTGACAATCACGAAAACACTTCTGGGAGCTACTGTCTCAAACACTCACCGAGTTGATGCAGGCGAGCTCCTTGTTGAGCAGCCAGGGCAGGGAGAGTTTCCCCTCGCCTCTGTAACACGACTGAATCCTCTCTTTAATCTTCTCCTTTATCCGTCTCATTGTGAACAGACACAAAGCCGACTCCTTGGGTGGCTTGGCTCTGTTCTTTTGACCCTGGGCGAATACAGTAAACAGAACCTCCTCGTGCTCTTGAATACCAAGCGAACGTGCCAGACGGGCTCCTGGTCGGGCCAAATAAGCATCCTGAACCAAGCGGTACTCCACTCCGTCCTTGGTGCAGCCAATGGGGAACTCAACGTAGGAGTAGAACTTAGGATCGTCGACACATAGGCGGACAATTTTAGAGGTGAAGAATTGTTCACTGCTTGCATCTGGTGAGGTGAGCTGGGTGTCGAGCTGTAAAGTAAGGTAATACACAAACTGCTCGCTGTTGAAACCGTAGATATAATAGATGTCAAATGCCGGGAACTTGGAGAGTGTATCTGAGGGAATCTTCAGCTGCGAGGAGACAAACTCATCCTGGTAGACGAAGCTGAACATATCAGCGTTCTCCTCGTTGGACATCAACTTGCGGCTCGATAGAGTTGGGAAGTATTCAGATTTTCCGTCGATGGGAGTGCCGACAAAAAGTTTCCCACCGCCACCGAAAAGATCCGGGGAGATCACGACACCTGACATGGTGCCTGCCTCTGCAACACTGGATAGATAATGCTCCTTACGGTGGTGGGGCTCACCGAGCTTGAACAGATCATCCAGACGCAGGAACTGGCATATTCCCTGGGAAGTACTCCCACAGGCAATTAAGCGGTTGTGGGCAGCATCAAGTAGCAGAAGTTTATTGACATTAGAGGTCTGCACCAGCTCGTGGGGGCAGGACTGAACACCGGGTGGCGGGTAACAGCGAGGGTTGTCTGTAACTGGGCCAGTAACATGGCTTCGCAGCTTAGTCAGGTTGTTGGACAGCTTGTAGATCCAGTTGACGGCTCCCAGGTAGACCTCGCCCGTTTTGTTGTGGACCACCAAATGTGTGAGACCTCCTTCCGGTGGGGAGAAGGAGAGGAGGGGGGAGGGGGAAGAAGTAGTGGAGGTGGAAGGCATGGAGAAGGTGAGGAGAAGGAAGAGGATGGGGAGGATGAGGAGAGGTGGGTTGAGGTGGGAAGACATGGCGGTGAGGGAGGGGGAGTAGTGAGTGAGTGGGTGTAAGTGTGTATTTTTGAGTGTGTAATCCTCTACAGGGTCAGTCAGTGCCGTATAGGGCTGCAGGGTATGATGATACAAAAGTAGAGTTTCCAAGCAATCGACTTCCTTTCTTTTTTCCTCCTTTCTCCGTTGTTGTTTTTATAACCTCATCCCCTGCTCCTCAGCCTGGTCCACCATCAGCCCTGAAAGACAGAAACAAAGCAAAATCTTAGCAAACACAGATGTCAATATATTCACAGGCTTGTGTTTTGCACTTGCGGAGAGCTGACAAAAAGGATTTATTTGCTTGTATCGAAATGACAAGACACTAAATATTCACCCACAGACCCAGACTCTGAGGCCTCGATGCTGAAGTCCAAAAAAAACAAATGAGGGCAGTATCGGCTTTGTTTTATTGACTTCTAGACTCTTGGCTCGCACCACTCTGTGGAGTGCATCTTTTAAAAGAAGACAGGGCCAAACATTGCTCCTCTGTGTATCGATTGTCTAGAGGTATTAAAGGATCCAGCCGACAAAGTGTGCATACACACACAAAAAAGACACATGACCATGACACGAGAGTGTGTGCAAGTAAGAAAAGCACAGAACACACATAAAGAAGGAGAACTACACTCACATAGAAAATCTCACAAAGGGTGCAGCACCGATGTGCAGCATCATGATCGCAGGTAAACATCCATAAATTACAAACAGGGCTGCAGGGAGAATCCTATAGTATATTTATTACGGAGCAACAGAGCAGAGAAATACAGGCACCCTGAGTCTAAGAAAGAAAGTGGAGAAACTGGCCCAACATGATAAAAGAGAGGAGACAATGAGAGGAAGGGAGAAGTGAAAGCTATTTGGCTTCACACCAGTTCAATAGAAAGGCAGCGGAGATGGTGGAAAAGATTGCTATAAGGGAAAGCTGAGGAAAAAAAAGAAAAAGGAGATGAACCATCCACCCATTTTCTTTGTCCATTTTACCAGGTCAAGGTCACTGGCTGGGGCCCATCCCTGAAGGCACTGGGGGACAAGTAATGTCTTGAAAGTTTAAGTGCAAAAGCAACTTGGCTGCTCCACATGCTAAATCATCACACCCACCGTCTCTGTTATTTTCTTGCGATGAAGATGAAAAATGTTATCGAATGTTTTTCACTGGGTGAGAGAGATGCGTGCTTACTAATGAGCATTCCATTTCTGAAACTGATTACTCTATAAGCCTGTTCACCGTTCCTCAGGAACATCTCACTCTCATGGTGCAGAAACACGGAATTCGACAAGGACACACCTGGATGCAATGTAAATGTTCTTATACACAGCAACAGAAGACTAAAATATGTTTCTGAAAACATTTGAGGTGAGAAATGGGCAATGTAGTTATGGTGTCTTGATTCATTTGATCAGCGCTCCCAGTTTGATGTTTCACGAGCCTGGGGCATGTATGCACAAAGTAGGGGTTGCGTCATGATTATCCCAATTCAGATACGGCGTCCATTAACTCGCTATTCTGTGACCACCAGGCATCCTGTTTATAAAATTAACACGATCAGTCCACTTCTCCTCCATCCATCAACAGATCCAGTGTGTCTGCGCCTTAACTGGCAGGTCACAATAAATTTAATTATGAGAGCAACAAAGTAGGTAAACAACTAACGTATAATGGGGGTGGCGAAAAAGATGAAATCCACTTAACTTTAGCAAAAGTACTTGTGGTGCTTGCCACATGAGAGCTCGTCCATTTGGCTACAGACGGCGTCCTTGGTTCTACCGAATTCTTGCAACATGAGACTGCCGGGAAAATGCTTCAGAGGCTCTTTTTTTAAATCAGCTTGTGGATTAATGGTCCAGGTTTTAAAAGATTTACAAAGCAACCATTGTGTTTTGGCAAAATTGATCCATCTGTACTGGCTGGCAAGGCCAGAAAAAGTTTTTTTTGACATCACAAAAAATGGCGGGCAATGGCCAACAGGTTCAAGATCCAAGATCTACCATTTCTGAAACGCTCTCAAAATTGCATTTTGATGTGCATCATCTGAGTGTGAAGTCTACCTGACAAATGGATGAGGGGGTAGGGAAATGAACACAATGAGGAAGCAGAGTGCCTTGATAGCCAGATAGATACAGCACATGCCATGTAACCGCAATGTCATGGATCAACTTTGCCATCCATTGACCTTCGTTGAATGTCATACCCCTCTCCATCCTCCGTTTCCTGCCTTTTTCTTTACCTTTCACCGTCCAATAAAGGCAAAAAATGCCTCAAAAACATCTTTCAAAAAAGACGTAGGGCGGAAAAAAAGAGTTCATTCCAACTTTCATCGGAATAAACAGGCACCACCTTGAGCAAGGGTATCCAGTCCTCACATTACATCCATGGAGTCTACCAAACACATTTAACTCACTAATGTCACCTTCCAGGATGTGTGAAGTCTGGAAAGAACTTTGAACAATCATTTTTCATTGGCACAGAAATAACAGCGGTTCAAAGGCTACTATCATCTGGAGCTGTTTTAAACCAACAACATACCCACACACTGCCCGACCTTCTTCTCATTAGTTCATTGCTCGGCTAAATGCAGGGCACAAGGCAAAGACTAGCTTCATAATGGAGTTTGGTCAGCAAACTATTCGCGTCTCTTATTTCTGCTGCTGTTTCTCATTCCTCCCTTTCATTACATTCCTCTCTGTCCCTCTGTCTCTCTCTGCCTCTCTCTCTCTCTCTCGCTCTCTCTCTCTCTCTCAGACACTTCATTTCTTGTCAATAGCGTCTTTCATCTCCAGCACAGCCATGATTACAGTGGCCCAGATGACGATGCGTTGCCCATCCCATCAGGACAATACAGCTACTGTTAGCATGTTACGCACACAAACACACACACACACTCACACACACACACACACTCGCACACATAATATGAACATACAACACACGTACAGCACTGAAAGCATTTCACACACTTTCACGGATCCCTCTGACTTCACCTCGTCTCAACACACACACGCGCTTGGACACGACTGACATGAAACAGACGTGCCCACACACACACACACACACACCCCTGCACCACCCATGCACTTGGCCCAACAGATCGCCACAAGAAAGTACACACGCCTGAATACGCACGCGGAGAAGAAGTTAGGCTTACTGTACTAAGTGACAAGTTTGGTTGGCTATTTTTGCAGCATTTTCATCTCACTTTCTCTGATGTGTTTTATAAATTCTATAAATAAGTCAAAACTGAGCAGCGCGCATACCCGGTGGCCGTATAGCTTTAGTAGTCCAGTGGAGCCGAGAGCCGATGGTGTCGGGAGCCGTTTGAGCAAACTGGGACAAAGATGACAGGAGAGAGGACGTGTGTGAGCTGAAAACAAGTTTCTGATATAAAAAGTGTTGCTGAATTAGATCAAACGAATGAAACGGTTGAGTTTATGGATGAATAAATTGGCGGGAAGAGTGACTGTGGGCTCATAGAAAAAAAAAAAAAGACTTGAAACAGAAATGAAACAGAATATTCTAATGAGGTACAAACTTTCTTCCCGCTGTGGGGCACAAGCCTAATCCAAACAGCCCAACAATTCATGCTATAATTGTGTGGTTATTAAAATGTGTGTGTTCTTAACAGAATTCACTTACATCGCATCTGGCGAAATCGCTTAAAGCTGAGGCATCGATTTACGTTAATAGATACCACTGTGTTGGTGCTACGGTAGCCTTCATACTGATTGAAAGAAACTGTATACCAATAATCATCCAGCCCACATACCGCATGGAATGATGGCACTTGGGCGGTCCACTCCTGGTTGCCAGATCTGAGCCACAGGGGTTTGGGTTTCCTCTTGGCTGACATGTGACCATGGTATGGCCTGCTTGCGGCTCAGATCTGGCAAACACGAGTGGACAGCCCAAGTGCAATCTTTCCATGCGGTATTGGGGCTGGACGAACGTGTTTGGTGTGGGCCAGATCTGGGCCACAACAATTTTGCTTTCTGGGTACCGAGCTCTCTAAAGTGGGGATGCACAAATTGTGAAATTATGGCCCTATACCGATGTTTAAAAGAACAATTTGGCTGAATATGAATGCTAATCTGTCATTATTGTTTTTAGTGTTTATTGCCTTTAGCACAAGGGAAACAAACCTTTATCCTAAGAAAATGACTGAACTGCTTTAAAGTAATTCAGACCTTCATTAAACTATATTTGTAAGAGCTCAAATTCAATGATACAACTGTATGAAACAACCTTTAATCTAACCTTCTTTCACTTCACATCAAAAGTAACAACTACCTACTCATAGTATTTACATAGCCTAGCAAACCGATAGCAGGGATGTCACAAGCCAGTAGCTCATGAATGTGCCAGCGTGCAATTGATGTGACACTGCCAATAAAACGTTGGCCCCCGCTGTTTGTGAATGTCGACAAGGTGAATATCAGCTGATATCGATGTTTAGCCGATATTTTGGTGCATCCAAATTCCAATTCTAAAGTGACATTAATCATGATCTGGCCTGCTTTTTCTTTGAAACACCATCAATAGCCTCCTCTAATGAAACAATGTGACAAAATGCTTTCACTTGATATATCATGTCATTCATTTTCCTCAAACTGATCAGCATCGT
Organism: Spondyliosoma cantharus; assembly: GCA_900302685.1. Lineage (NCBI taxonomy): Eukaryota > Metazoa > Chordata > Actinopteri > Spariformes > Sparidae > Spondyliosoma > Spondyliosoma cantharus. The sequence goes on from OMLP01020761.1 coordinate 33,976, forward strand.
GTCTGATCAAAGAAAACCTTGAATTAGCCGAGCCTTCATTTCTGTGAGTGTGTGTGTGTGTGTGTGTGTGTGTGTGTCAGGGCCATCCTGAAGCCCACCTGCCACATCAGATGAAGCTGTAGAGGCGTTCAGGTCTACCCCGTGCTGATTTATTGCTGTTGGCACATCGATTGCACACACACAGCCACAGACCTTGGCCAAACACTTAAGCAAATTTATACACACCACTTCTTTAGCATGGAGCTCACATCCATGCCTGCTGGCCTCACTCCGTGAGAGTCTGCGTGTTTCTCTATCCTGCATCTGTTCAGTCTTATTTACTACGAAAGCACACACAGACACACGTCCAAACACGTCGGCCTATATGTAAACTGTGCGCAAACAAGGCATATATAACGTCAGCCGTACTGTACAAACCACATAAACATTTACATTCATACTATTTCCATTTTAAATACACACTTTCTTGTAGCGGAGAGAGAGAAAATGTGGGGAACTAAGCAGGAAATTAACCACTCGGTAACCTCTCCTGCATTTATAACCCTGTTGATGAAAGCAAGTGAAGCAGGAGGTTTGGATTTCCACTTATAATCAGCAGCATAATCATTTGGCCACGGCTTAAACCACTGATGACACTGAAGCAGCAGTGCCCCGGGCTATGTAGCACCACTCAGGTTTTACACCTCACGCTACAAGTTCAAGCTATTTTACACCTTGTGCTAAAAGTTCGAGTCACCTGAACTTCAACCTTGCTTGGCGCAGACCTTTGAGAGTGTGCACAGTCAGTGCACCACTAATCAAGAACTCGAACGTAGAGAAATCATGTGAGAGCGTCAGACGGAGTGCAGTTTAAAAATACATGTACATTGGCTTTTCTTCAGCCTTGAGCTAGACTCTGAGGAGGCTTCCTCCAACCCAGCATTGACTGGCGATCATGTGAAGGCAACACATGATTTATCACACATGATTTATACATGGCATGAACTGTTGTTCACAAGTTGGGCCACGGGTTATAATCCAAAGAATAGCTCTGTTTAATCCTGTAATCAGTGGAAGGTGCAACATGGTAGAATTGGCCCCCTGTTGAAACCATAATCAAATCAGGACTAGCATGCTAACGTCAGTAGATCTCTTGAATGTAATACATGGACATCGTATTGTCAAAACTTGTATTTCTTCATATTCCGTCAATTTAATTTAGAACATTTTTAACTACCTTAAATACATGTTTGATAATTGATAAGTTGTTTCAGTCACTTTTTAAGGCAACAATGGAGGATTGTCAGAATTTGAAGCTTTTCTTTCTCACATATTCTATATAAAAAAAAATATAGTTTCTTTGGGTTTGGACAATTTGACAGTTACACAAGATATTTCAAGATGTTACATTAGGCTCTGGGAAAATATAATGGGCTATTTCACAATTGTAATGCAATTGTTAGATGCAGCCTTTTTGCATCAACAAGGGGGGACAACAGAACAGGAACAGTCTAACAAAGACCATTTATCAATTATGTGTGTTCGCGTAACACAAAAGAAGGAGCTGTGAATTATCCTCCCTCTGAGCAGAAAAGGAAAAACCAAATCATCATGAGCAGTCCAGAAAGCTTTCCCATCACTTTTTTGCCCACCATGGGTTGCTCTCATCTCATCGGCTTGTGCTTTGAAAGGTCATCAACCAAACGAGGTCGGAGTTGAAACTGATTCTGAGCACAGGGGGCAGGGTGTGAAATTTAAGTGGCAAGTAATGCCCGAGGTGGTGCCGCTGCAATGTTCAGCAGGCTCTCTGGCAGATCTCGCCCGATATGACCGTGCTCAGAGAGCCTCAGGTGTGTGAGTCAACAGACACCGAGAGCTCGAATCCCTGGGATACATGGGCCGGCACGTCGTGTGCTCCGACAAAACAGCAGCGTCCTCGGGAGTACGGCACTCCTACAACGTTCATCAGTCAAGCGACAATATCTCCAGATGGTGGGACGAATCTATCACTGTTATTACAGTAATATCCCTCGACTCAAGAGGTTTGCAATGGAAAATGTGGAATTCTATCATCCTGTCGACAGCGTTTTTAACCTTGTATCCCAGAGTCTCAAAGGGAACAATAGACTACATACTATAATATTAAAACACAATTCAAAATCTATTTTTTTATTTTTTCAAGAAACGGTGGGCACAAGCAAAGAAAGCAGGGTTTGAAGTAGAAAATGAAGAAAAATCATTAAACACATTTGTCGGGTTTAAGAATACACAACGCATTTTGGTGAGAAACACTGGATTTAAACTTTACTGCTGCAAAATAAAGCCAAGGTTATAACGTTAAATGATATGTTCATGGTCATTAAGTAGGGGATAGAAAGATACTGATGACTTTGAAATGAAATGTTTCAATATATTTCATTGCTATTGTTACTCATCCTACAATCTGGAAAAAAAACTGAAGTATAAACTGTTGTGACAATGTCTCAAAATCTGCTTAAAATTTCATCTGGAGATCTACATTTTTTCAGGATTTTTACTCCTGCAAATGTCTGACATCTGACTCTAAATTAGTTGCTCAGATGCAGTCTCGGAACACGCGTACAGAATTTGATCTGATCAATTCGCCGTTTTTTTTTAAAAAACTCCAGGCCTGGCTGCAACAGATGGTAGCAAAGTTAAAGTAGCAGCGCAGGTCAGATGAGGACAGTGGAGGAGGAGGAGGAGATATGGGAAACGGGAGCGGGAGGCGGACACACACTTGAACGTGAGGAGATTTCTATTTGCAATCCATTTTCCGAAAGGCGGAGTATTGACAAGTGCTAATGCTGCAGACTGTAGTCGTCTCACAGCCACCTCTCCTGGCTGTTAACAGGCAGAGATAAGAAAAAGACACGGGGGAAGGACGAGGAAGAGGAACAGGATCAAATAGAAAGGATAGTTACACAAATTGCAAAAAAACGTCCTGAGAAAGACCTCGAAACTGGCTCTGTATCCGCCGGTAAGGTGAAACTTGGCACCAATTATGACCCAGCGCTTCATACTTCATACTGAGCCAGATTATCAGCTCTAACCTGCTTTGTCTCAAAAATACTGTCACATCTTTGCAAAGAAAATCAGATTTGGAGACAACAGAAGGCTCTCATGTCGTGTCACACACCATTTAGACGTCATCGACACTGAGCGGTTTGACATGATGAGGCCGGCCATGACTGACGCTTCCAAATGAGACCAGACTTACTCGCTAAGGAGGGCCCATTTATTTATTTTTTTTGCTCAAGTGAAAATACAATTTAGTGAGTGTGAACTCTCGAGCACCCGACAACCGACCTGCTTTAACATTTGCCACATCATTTCACTCTATTACATGCTGAGACAGACGACGTGGCGGACGCTGACAGAGCCTCGGTTTTAATTTTCCAGCACTTTCGAGGTGAGTTCTTCATTTTCGGCTCGCTCCAGGTTTGCCGCGAGTCGACTCGAGTCCTTTAATTGCCTTTTGTCATGTTTTATCTTTTATGCAAAAATAATTGGATGACACTGATGACAAAATGCCATGTCATCTAAACTAATTGGGCCCTCTGCGTGGGTGTAAATCGAATGAAATCCGGCAAACGCTTTGTGTGAGGCTGAAGGAATACAAAGAATGTGGGTTGGACTGTGTGTGTGTGTGTGTGTGTGTGTGTGCTCAGGTGGTCAAACGGTCCCTCCCAATATCA
>OMLP01020764.1:5462-25417 GCA_900302685.1 Spondyliosoma cantharus
GGGGGCGATGTCTGCTGGTGATAGCCGTGACTAACTCATGTATGCGTGAGTGGATGAAATCAATTGGACGGTGTCGCTCAGCCGGTGGAAAATGTCACAAGTGGCGGAAGAGATATTCATCTTACCTCCCCTCTGCACTGGGTCAACAGGCACGGCATTGTGTCTGTTGTGATTATGCACTTCATTTGCAATCTGACAGATCTGCTTGATTGTATTTTACTTGCCAATGAGACGGTTACAGTTCTTGTTATTGTGTTTGCCCCGTAAATGGCACGGCCCGTAGATTATAAGCTCCCAGATAGCTGGTCTTGAACGCCTGCGTGCAGCTTCACCTTTACTGTCAGCTTTGACTGTGGATGCTATAAAGTCATCTCCCCTTAACACACCAATTAACAGGCGAGCCCATCTCTGAAAGGTCATCTGGGGATTTGGATGAGGGGATTAGAGTAGGAATGCATCAGAGGGAGGGAGGGAGAGAGGGATGTGGCGGCAATGAATGGGAATGGATGACTAGGGGATTTTGATATAATGTCATTAAGGCTGGGGGAGACAAAGGATGATGGTCGGTCCACAGACGGCATGCGGACCGGGCGCTGACTGTTTGATTGACAGGGGCTTTATGATTCAAAGTTGAGCAGAACTGCAGTGGCACGGAGTTTTTTTTTCGACTCACACAGGTGTTTTTAATGAACTCCTGTAGGTCTGCTCCCTGCTTTTTGAACTTTTAATGTTGTGGAAAAAACCTTTTAGACTGAAAGGGAGGACGGCAGCGATGCAGTGTGTTGCTCAAGGACACAAGTAAAAAGCATCTATAACTTAAATTCGACACCACATTCAGCCAGCCAGACTCAGTGTTCAGAGTGGAGTCACATAGGGGCCGGAAATCTGACAATTTCACATCGTGAGCAATCTTGAAAGCGTCCACAATCCACTTTTCAGGCGAATCCTGGAGACTGTGGTATTTAACATCCTTTTGCTTCTGCTTAAAGGAGACATATTATGCTCATCTTCAGGTTCATCATTTTATTTTGGGTTACTACGAGAATAGGTTTGCATGCTTTAATGCTCAAAAAACACATCGGTTTTCTCATCAGCAGCACCGTATCCCCCCTCTGTCTGCGACCCAGTCTGCTCTGATTGGTCAGCTCGCACACGCCTGAGACGGCGCCGCTCACCGCGTGTGACGAGGTGACACAGTGTGATGTCACGAAGTCATGGAATTAAAGGAGGGACTACTGACGAGGCATGTCGGGCACAACAGGAGCAGTGTTTTTCTGTGGGAGAGACTTCGGGAACAAATTGAAAAAGCATAATAGGGTTAGTAGTATTAAGTCTGCGTTATTGGCTGATAATCAAATTTGAGGTATCATAATCGTGTCTGGAAGGAAAAAACACTATCATACCTCTGTAGATTTAATAGATCGTGATAATGTTTTGCGCCCACTCCTGGAATAACATGTCAGAATGAGACAGGTTGAGTGAGGGGTTAACAGGCTGCAGAGCCACCGTCCTCTTGTTTATGTGTTTGCCATGCAGATCAGGCCAGGTAATTACAGTTAGCTCTGTATCCGCTCCCCAGAGCAAGGGTCAAATTAGCATCTTAAGTGGAAAGCTGTGCTCACAACACCGGAGTTTGTGTTTAAAGCCACACGAGCCTCCCAACTCCACTCGCGTGTTTATATTGTTTCACATCTGCAGTGTTGAATGAGGAACTGAAACTTCTCTCGTCTCTGTGTGTGTGCTCTGTTTGTATATAAAAGAGACGATGCAGTCGCGTCCGTTGTAGGTGGTGTAGAAAGTCTCTACATAAAAGTTCTCTTTGTCTTCTCGGCCCCGACTTGTGAAACGCCTGTGTACCTGCCGTCACAGCGAGGCGAACGAGATCAAAATGACTGCAGGTAGAGATACAGAAGTTGAAAGCCAGAGTATGTTATGAGAACGCTATTATAACCCCGACTATTCTGATTATATAAAAGAGTAGGCACCAATCAGCGGGCCTTGTGTAGGCTGACAGCAGGTGTGGCTGATGCCGCTTTTTCGAGGCTGCGTCTGTACTTAAATCTCCATGAGTGACACAGCGGGCCCCTGGTGGGAGCTGCCATTATTCTTAACAATCGTGATTTACTTTAATCGGCCCATCTCGGCTCTGCGTGTCGGTCTGTCCGTCAGGAGGCAAGACGGGGGCCACATGATATAACATAATCGGTTCTTGCTCGGTGAAATCATGCGACATTTGCTCCTCCAGTTTGAAGCTGCTCTAATATTAGCGGCGGAGAGCATATGCAATACAGTACATGAGGTGCAGATAAGCTGAGAAGCAAACGTACGCGACTGTGCAACACATGTGAGAGCGCTCATCTATGAAATGTTACATGCATTTTGGCAATGCGGACACACACAAACACAGACCCGAGCTCCCTTTCGCGATGACAGCATGCTGTGTGTCGGACCACTGTTGCATAAACATTTTCAGGATGTCCTGGGTTCGGGTCAGATTTTCTGGAACAATGGCCTGACTCACTCATGCACGCACTCTGTCTCTCTTTATATCCCCTGTTCTCCCTCTGTTAAACACACAAACACACAGCAGACAGCGCACGTTCGAGCAACTCCATGTCTTTCACGTGCTCACGTGCCGGCGCGGTCGCTCGCCTCATCGTCTCGTGTCCACGTTACAGTACGTCGGGCATCTATTTAACATAAAGCTGCCTTCGAGCGGCTGTCTCGCTCAAGATGCACAATGCGGTGACTTTTGTGAGCCACAGTGCGTTGCGGCCCGAGGAAAAGGGTTTTGCTTCAACAGCTACACACGACCATTCAAATGATGCAAGTTACACTGAGTTATTTCTAGACCTGCTCCGACAAACTCGAATCATGGTGAATATTTGACACCGGCGTTGGCGAGAGCACTTCGACAGACAACCCACCCTCTTTGTAGTACAGTACATTTTTAGATTTTATTTTTTTTTGACACCTTCAAGATCTGTTTTCATGACACGTTCCTTCACAACCGGCTCTTTTCACGACTTTATAGCTGGTCATATTCCCGTGTATAAACTAATGCCGGCGTCTCGGTTTCACATCCATCACAGCTGTCAGAGCAAATGTGGCGAACAGTGGGAGTCGCTGCTGAAAAGGCAGAATTACCGGGCCGTATGCTTTTGACTGGAACAGGGAGAAATCGCTGGTGTGGAATGCACGATAGGTGCGAGCGGGTTGGTGCAGGTTTTTTCTACGGTGCTAATCAGAGGTTGGCCTGCGGTTTTCACATCTGGACTCCGAGGCGGGAAGTGGTTAGCCCGAGACAGGAAGTGGCTTTTGATGCGAGGCGGTGTCATGCGTAGCTGCTTGCCAGAATGAGGATCTCCGCGTGCATGCATGAGAAAAAAGGGGAGGCGAGAGGAGACGAGTTCATCCGAGCTAAATTGTTGACCTTTGGAGGGACACCTCATTTGTCAGATGTGGACTGGTGTGGAGTGGTTTTAACGTAATTACCCCGTTTCCACAGGGAGGCAGAAGGTCTCATTTGCAATTTTCTTCACGTTTATATGTGACTGCTTCTGCTTTAACTATCTTTTTACTCCTGTGTAATTCTTTTCCAGCTGTCACATTGTGTCTATGGTAACATTTCCATGAGATCTGGCATAAAGTTGAAAGCAAGACTGTAAATTAGCGTACTTAAAGCAAGACTATATGACCTTTTAAAAAGAACAAATGACCCAATCTTCTTGTTAAATTAAACATTTGTGCTTTATCAGCAGCTTTATCACCCTTTGGGATTAACCACTATAGTCTTATCTCCAGTATTTTGTGGCAGCCAATGTTAGCAAACTTTAGCAACCTAACAGTAACTTTCCTACAGGTTGAGTTAGCTAGTTTAATGACTTGTGCTGAAGTTACACAACATTTTAGCATATTTTAGCCTTTACCTGGTTTTATCTGTACAATACTTAGGTTTGGAGGCTCTTCAGTGGTTTCATCTTGTCAGATTTCAATGGTTAGATTTCTATATCTGTCCAGTAAAAATGAAGTCGGAGCCAGGAGAAGGTTAGCGTAGCTTAGCGAAAAGACTAGACAGCAAGCCTGGCTCTATGGGTGACGCTTTACACCAAAATGAGAGCGGAGGTGTCCAAAGCAGCAGTGTGGGCTTTCTGTATGAATTATAGAACTGGTCAACTGTAAGAAAAACAAACAATTTAAATACTTTACAATTAAATAATAACAAATAGGGCGGTGCAGATTAGCAGAGTGACCGTTGACTGCTGCTAACTAGCTGTCGTTATCTAGTTAGCACAGTTATCCCTGCAGCTAGTGGTAGTAGCATGCTAACTTACTTGGATAACACAATACAGACATGTCATAACTGTAATTTTCTCACATTGTGTTGATAATTTTATTTCCATATCTGTATGAGACATGTCAAGAAAAACAATTTTCTAAAGTGTCCCATTCCTTTAAACTTTTATTCGGTATCTAACGGTAAAGCTGGGAAAAATTCAACGTTATTGCAGGCTGTGTTGATTTACAGTGACGTCAGACCACTATATGATCGTTTTGTGTAATTCTTTTGCGAATTTACGTTCCCCAAAGTATTGCATCCAGCCAGTTGTGATTAAAAACCGACTAAACTTTAATCATAAAGTTTCTCAAACGTATGTTGTGTATAGATTTCAGTCACATACCGCAGCTCAGCCTCATCTGATGAGGAACAAAAACCCATTAAAGTCATAAAACACAGTTAAGTTTGAATGCAGATTCCTCCTCCTCCTCCACCTCCTCCTCTTTGGTATTTTAGAAAATATTGTGTTACACTGCCAGGCCACTCTGACATGATTACTACCTACAGGTGACGGAGGAAGCCAATATGATTCAACATTCCTAAGGGTGACACAGTAGCACATGAGAAGACAGAACAGCGGCGTGGGAGGGCCGCTTCGGACCCTCCGCCACCGAATACCCTCATAAATCATTCAGTGTTCGGATTAAATTCCTCGACACATGTCTGGTTTCAGGTGACACGTCAACTCCGCGCGACCCTTCTGTTTTTAAAAAGGTGACCATCAACATGTATTAACAGTACGAGGGCACATTCTCAGTCATGTATTTTTAATCCGCGGGCGTTGCAACCTAAGCGTGTTTTAATGGAATTACGGGAGATGAGTGATGGCTCAGCAGCTTTTTTTTTTTTTTTTTTGCCTGCCTGCCACGTTAGTTCGGATCGCTGTGAAGGTGCATTCACACGAATGTTGGCACACTTTGACTCAGCGAATATCACGAGGATGAGTGGAAATGCTCCAGGGAAGCTGCATAATTTTGATGGTGGCAATTAATGTGATTACGGAAATTATTAAGTGGTGGGGGGGTTTCCGGGATTTTCTGTGTCAGTACCCGTTGAACTGGTGATGGTGAGTATCTCTCTGCTGTTAGGTTGTGTTGAAGACACCTTTCGCATCTACGCTTTCCCTTTTAGCCTCTTTTCACTCCTCTTTCCTCCGCTTTGGAGATTGATTTGTTTCCATGGCACCTCTGTTTTGTTTTTCATGACCATTTCTTTTTCCATCTCAACCTCCCACTGGCATTTCTTAGCCATTCGCTTTGTGTTTTTTCTCCTCCTCTTCTCTTTTTCTCCCATCAGTCTTTACAGGGCATGCTCTCCTCCCTTCACTCTGAGCTTGACATTCAGAGGTACTTGATGAAAATCCAATTGCCCCACACAGTTAGTCAGCCTTTTTTTTAAATATCTTATTTGCATCATGCCATTGTGTGAGTAAGTGTGTGTGTGTGTGTGTGGCCATGTTTGCATCCTCACTAACATCTGCTGTGCGACCGAGTTCCCAAACCCTCGCGCTCCCCCGTGTCACTTAGCGACTGCCAGGTTCAACCAGTTCTGGCCATGAAAGCTCACACAAATGTCAACCGCACTTAATATAAAACGCTCAAATTCTTTATTTGTCCGTACATGTGTGTGTGTGAGCGAGCAGCAGCGTGTGCATGCAGGTGTGTTCGAGATAACCCGGTCGACCTGCCCTCATGTCTCCACGGCACCGCTCGTCTGCCAGCGAAGAAGAGCTTTTTCATAAAGAGCCCAGTGTTCGCCGACCCCTCAGTTTTAGTCCCACCTTGTCCCAGTGGAACGGATCCCTTTACAGCGCCGCACAATAGCTGAATGGGCTCTGTAGTCGAGTCACACATCGTCTTATTGTGGCTGTGGTCTGAGGGATGCCACGTCATGCGGATCAGATTACAGAGTAGCCAACTGATCTTTAAAGTTCTGATGACACGGGTCTCGATCCTCAATCAGTGGCTAAAGGGATTTTTTTTTTTTTTCTGGGGTTCCGTTTCATCTCTTCCATGTGTCATCACGCAGGGTTTGAACTATTTGAAAACTTCTCTTAGTATCATTATTAAATCAGACTTCGGCTCATGCAGGTGCATATTTCATTTATAGGCTCCCTCGAAGTTGATAGCATTTAAGAGCCGTGGTGCGCTTGCAAGACCGTACCGAGCAGCGTTGGATGTGTCAGCATGTTTCGGTGACGTGCAGTTTTAACACTTCTATGCGCCGCTGCATGATGGCGGTTCTTTGGTTGGTTTAGCTGTCGTGCTGGCGTCGAGCTCAAAGTCAACATCAAAGCAGCTTTTTTCTAGCTTGCCAGAGAATGAGATGAAATGTTATTTTCTAACTCCACCGACTGCATCATATATTAAAGGAGGCCTGTTGTGCTTTTTTTCATTTTTTGTTCCAATCCTTCAGTGTGTTATCTAGGTTCCAAAAGCTCCACTAGCCACATAAAAAAGCTCCTGAAGTGTTTAAAACACCTCATCAGTAGCCCCGCCTTTCATTCCGTGACTTCTTGACATCACTATGTCACACATTTGCATAATTTATGTCGATATTCACAGTAGAATTGAAGCTAACTGGAGGTTGAAAACACAACAGAGCCGACCCGAGACATGGTGAGCGGTGCTGGCTTGGGCGTGTGTGAGCTGACCAATCAGAGCAGACCGCGTATCCGGAAGGGGGCTCTTAAAGAGACAGGAGCTAAAACAGAGCATCTCAGATCAAATGTAAACCTATTCTGACCCACAATAATATGACGAACCTGAAAATGAGCATGGTATGTCTTCTTTAAAGAGTGTGCTTGATATTCACTGGAAGATTGTTGGCTCACACTCATGCATGCGCACAATGTGTCCATGGTCTCCCCCTTAACGTGTTTTCATGTGCCTCCCCCTCCAGAGCAGAAGCCCGAAGCACGGCCCTAGTCCGCAATCCGGCGTCGGCGACCAGGTCGACCACCTATCCCTGGCCTCCCTGGAGTCACTGGACACCATGTCTGACGTGGACACGCCCACAGGATTCACCCGCGGCACCCGGGTCCGTGCCAGCCTGCCGGTGGTGCGATCCACCAACCAGACGAAGGACCGCTCACTAGGTAGGATGTGTTGAGTCTGTTGAAAAGAAAATCTTTATTGGATTAGACTTTTTCAGTTTGTTTCTCAAATCACCAAACTGGCAGAGAAATTCTCCTACCTGCTTGTATTAAAAACTTGAGAATTATGGCTTGTATCTTAAATTGACCTTTTGAGCAGACGGAGGTGAAAATAAATTGACACTAATCCTCTGTGATAACCTCATTTTGCAGCTGTTTTAGCATAATCTTGGACAAACTTCAGAACTCTCCGAACCAAACCGCGATCTCACCATTTTCACCTTGTCCAAATTTCCTCCTCTCGCTCCATCCGTCCTCTCCTCTTCTCCCTCCTCTCTCCACCTCAGCTCACAGCTCCTTTTCTTAATTAAATGCATTCCCTCTGTAGTGAAAGATTAGCGAATCCATCCACAATATGCCATCGTGTTATTGACAGGATTAGAAGTGGGTCGTCTTATCAAAGCGCGTGGCGCTTCATTTGCATCCATGCGCAGAAAGAGCTGTAAATTGTGCAGAATTAGGTTGCCGCATCAGGGTGACAGTGCTAGAAAGAGTTTCACAGCTCCCCAAACAAAGTTTAGAGTCTGTAAGGTTGCTTTTGTCTTTTCAGGAGGATAGTCTTCAAAGGTAACTCAAAAACTCAGCAAGGCATCTGCTGCTTGGATAATAGGGAAGCGTCTGAGTGGCACGCCTTTTGACCAAAGTGAGAATGAATGAAACTATACGGTGATGCCTGTTTTTCCACGCTGCCAGCGGTGCCTCTTGCTTTTTTCTCATGGAGCAGAAATGCAAAACAAGAGAAAATATGCTTTACCAGTCATGCATGCACACACATACACTCACACACACACACACACACACACACAACCTCCAGTTCTCTTTTGCAAAAACATCAGGACAAAGCGTTATGACAGTGGGGGGTGATGGTGTGATGAAAGGGGAGGAGAGAAAAGGGGGCACCTCTTAACTACAGTGTCCCTCCCACAGTCTTTCACACATACACACACACACTCACGCGCACACACACAAGCACACACACTTCGGTGGGTCCCAACGGACATTTGGGGCTTCTCTTTTCTGGGGCTTCGGCTCGTGCTGCAGGAGTCGTTTGCGTGGTCTTTTCCAGAGAATCAGCAGAAAACAGGAAATCCTTAAAACCCCTAATGTGAGTATCGGGTTTAATCTGCTCGTCGGATCAAGCGTATTGTATTACGAGTCATTTATTCTGTGGCTGTAATGTAGTATTTATCTGCTTTCTCGTTGCAAGTCAAACTTTATGATGATATCAACGGCTTCAGAATGCAATTGTTCCCCCCCGGTTTGAAACTTTTGCGTCTCACTGGAGGAATGTGGAAAAACTTTTTAAAGCGCAGACAGTCTGCAGCGCTGTGCCCATTTGGTCAGGAAACCCACTGGCCATTTGCTTCCAATCCTGAGTGAAACCAGGAATGTAAAACGACTCTTTGTTTCGAACCGAGCTCCTCAACTCCGCCGCAGCAAATAAATCTGATGCTAAAGAATTCCAAACTTCATAATGCACGCTCGGATCAATGGCGCTTTGTCATCAAACGCGTCCGCATTAAATGCTAACATCTGGATGAGAACGAGCCGACTGTTAACATAACAGCTCTCGGGGGAAAGATGAACTTATTCTGCAAATGGGCACTTTGTTAAGTTACTGCTACCCAGAAAACCCAGACAGAGCAGAGAGAGCAGCGATAGACTCAGCAATTTTGTTTCCTGGATTTGCCCTCTCTCTGTCTCGTGGAGCATGTAGGATCTTGTATAATATTTCACCAACATCTGGTAGCTTTTACTGGCTCTGCCCTTTTATGGGGTTACACCAACTCAAACCATACCGTCTTTCCTTAAAAGCGGCTATTTTCAGGGCACAAATGTACGAGCAACAAAGCAAGCCTCTAATGAAATCTGACGTATTGCTAATTCGCATAATAAGAAGAGAAGTTTGCTCTTTGTCTTAAAGTGATACCGTGGCTACAGGTCACCCCTTTAAAAATCAGTGCCGGGCTGTTTGGAAGCAGCAAATCCGAGAATAGAAACAGAAATGCGTATTTCTCTTCTCCCTGGCATTGTTTACACAAGTGCAGTGTGGGCGGTTCTATAAGTTTTGCGGAGGGAGACATCTGTTTTTCTAAAGCACAGTACAGAAGCCACACCCAGGGTTCAGAGGTTCAGGCTTTGGTCTGTTTGATGCACAACTTGTTCTGGTACACCCGGAGCGCACACCCCCAGCTTCTGCCCCAATTCACGTTCTAGATATCAGCTAATTTGTCTGGAATAAAAGGGTACGATGAGCAGCAACATGAAGAGGTGTTGAGTGGTAGGTTTTGTGCAACGCTGCCTGTCTTACAAGAATGCTTTTTAAAAAAAAAAACTATCAGGGTAAACACACACCACAGACAAATTATCAGTTCAAAGTCTCTGAAGTCCTTTTTGGCAACAATAGATGGTAAGCAATCATTAGTCCGATTCAAAAGTTAAAAGCTGATCTGCTAACCCACAAATGGACAGTAAAGCACAGTTTACCATCCACATTTTCAGAAACTAAAGAAGCTGAATATATTTGCATCTACCTCCCACTGGGGCTTGTTAGTATAAAACATCAGTAGGAAAATGTGGGAATTAAAGGAGATGTATTATGCTCATTTCAGCCTCATAATTTTATTTTGGGTGACTAGTAGAATACGTTCACACGCTAACACATCACTTTTCTCATACTGTGCAGTGCTGCAGTGTCTGAAACGCTCTGTTTTTGCTCCTATTTCTTTAAGCAACCCCCCCTCCGTCTCCTCTGATTGGTCAGCTCGCACGTGCCTGACCCAGTACTCCTAAAAACAACAGAGCAGCCGTGCTGAATTAATTATTGCTTTGCCAAACTAGCCGCTAGTCATAAATTATGCAAATGTGTGACTCTGTGACAAAGTGTGATGTCACAAAGTCACGTAACATTGACGATGCGTTTCAGGAGCAGTGTTTCCTGTGGGAAAGAGGAGCTTCTGTTGGTGCGGACTTTGACCTTTTTATCTCTGGAGATATTTTGCATGCACGAAAAAGCACAATGAGTCTCCTTTAACTAATTAATTGATTAGTTGGCGATTTAATTTGAAACATGTGGTTGCATTAACAGCCAATGTTAGGTTAGACAACGTAAGGATTAAAGGACTTCTGAGAAAACATGCACGTTCTAATCCAGGAGAACATACGCCTGTCCTGGGTAGGAAAGACTTGATCCGAGTTTTCTAATCACGCCGCCCTCCTGCTTTCTGTCTGCAGGTGTGCTTTACCTGCAATACGGCGACGAGACCAAACAGATCCGCATGCCTAATGAGGTCACCAGCATCGACACTGTCAGGGCTCTGTTCGTTAGTGCCTTCCCGCAGCAGCTCACCATGAAGATGTTGGAGTCGCCCAGCGTCGCCGTCTACGTCAAGGACGACATGAGGAACATGTACTACGAGCTCAGCGACGTCAGGTGAAGATGCACGTTTGTGTGTGTGTGATAAACATGGATACAGTGATTCAGCGATACAGCGCTATCCAAGGTTTATTATTCAAAAGGTCTTTTCCTTTGTCCCTGCCCGAGCACTTCCTGTTTAAAACTTCCCCTGCACAGGAAATGTCACTGGCCAGGAAAAGTTCTCGCTTCCCTTTACCCTCATGCTGAAATTTTAATAGAAAGAAAGTTATTTGGCAGCGAAAGCCCTGTGGCAGAATGTCTATAATATATACCCAAACAAACTACAGAGCACTCTTGAGAGACTCCCATGACTTTCCTGCCTGTTGTCCTCTCCGCTCTGGTAAAAGTTTGAGCATTGCGAGCTTTTTACACTTTTTGAGGTCCTTTTATGCTTTCAGAGTGTAGCTTCCAAAGTATTGTGTGCTGGGTTTTTGCGTATCATTTACAAGCACTCGGAAAACACGCATACTAGCTCACTGCTTTTTTTCTTGTTCCCTGTACCTTCCTGGTTTGGTATTCACCAGCATGTCTTATCAATAATACAGCAGATTCAATCTGCCGAGACAGTATGCAGACATCTGTTCACAGTTGGGATTTCAGATAAAAACATAACTCTTGAAGACACGAGCAACTTTGCCCCGTTGTCTCGAGAGTTCCTGCTCGAGTGCAGTGTGTACTTTGTGACTAACACTTTATCGGGGCTGTAAAAAAGCTCTCGTGATGCCTTGAGGTTGGTGTCCAGGGTGCAGTCAGAGAGCGAGACCAGCTAAAGAAAGAACGGATCCGCTCTCTGTTTATGTAGTCGAGCCACATTTCAGCCCAGCATTAGCATATGTTTTTATAGACCTTAGAGATTTTGAGGAAATGTCATACAACAGAGGACTGTCAGAGCCTCTGTTAGGGTATGTACCCTTGGCAGGGCTGCTGAAGAGATCCAGGCCGAGGCAGGATCGGCCGCTGTCAGATGGCGACATCTGGGCTGCCTATTTACCACAGGACACCTCTTCCTCCTACAGGAGCATCACGGATCACTCCTGCCTGAAGGTCTACCACAAAGATCCAGCACAAGCGTTCAGCCATGGGCCAAGACCTGCAAACGGGGATGCCAGGGTGAGTAGTCAACCAACACTGATGCAGGTAAAATTGAATGTCTCGATAAGACAACCAGACCTATTGCAGATGGAATCGTAAGCCCAGCCTCATATCCTGTTTGCAGTTGAGGGAAGGAATGTCCCCCTGCCTCTTCCTAATCTGTTTAGAGGGGGTCTCATATTGTTCTCCGGATTGGGCCTCTCCTGTACGCTCCACTGCAGCTCGCTTTAGGGACAATTGAAAATCTCAGGCCTGTTTTCCTCCCCCAATATCGGCTCTAATCTCTTACTCTTGTTCTGATTCCGGCATGTTTGTTTCCCGCTGATGTAACGAAACTTAAGCCCCCAGAGAGCCGTTTCCTCAAACGTTTCCTCCTCAAATCCAGCCCTCTAATCCTCCTGACCCTTTATCTAACCCGCTGCTCCTCTCCGCCCGCCGCAGATTTCTCAAGCGGCGTTGCAGTGCCGTCGTGATACTGCGAAAATTACATTAACCTTAGCCGTAATCCCATCGCCGCGCGCTGTATGTGTCAACGTAAGTGTGAAGGGAAATTGATAACGTTTAAAGGAATGATGAGGCACACATGATGACGGTTTAAGGGGGTCTCGGTTCAGATGGCGTGATGACTTTCGGGGTGCGGCGGGAAGTCTTTATATTCTCCGGTCCTGGCGGGGGAGTTGCTCCGGCCGGGCTCTCTGTGATGGGGTCCTTCAAGGGGAAGTGAACACAAGACATTTGGAGGAAATCGATGGCGGAAAAAAAGATACAACTAAGAAAGTGGAAGGGGGATTTAATAGTGCAAACAGTTTAAGGGAAGGAGAAGTTGCAAACTTGTGTGAGGCAGTTTGTGTTTTTTCTCTCACTCCCAAAACTGCCCATATTAGAGCTCTGGCATTTGCTGACTCAGCAGGATTTTTTTTTAAAAATACACCTTTGCTGCATGAACTGTAACACATTAAGCAAAGAGAAGCACGGCAATTTTTTTTTTTTTTTTACAAAGGGCTTCTTGTGCAAACATTGTGAAATCTACATATGGAGTAGAGATATCAGGAATAGCTCTGTTACTGTTTAACCACGCTGCAATCGACACAGATATGAAGATTGGACGTGGTTGTGGGGGCGTGGAGGCCAATAAAAGAGATTAGCTAGGAGACATTTGTTGCTTTCCTCTGAGAATTTGCATTCCTGCGATAATATTATGACAAGTTTTAACACTCAGAACCGTGGACTCCTGTTGAAAGCAGCGTCTTTATCCGTGTCAGCTGTAAAGCTCAGCCTGAAGATTCTCTTTTGTTTGCTTTGTTCGCCTTTTTAAATAATGCTCAAGAGAGACAAAGAAAATCTTTCTAGTTTTAGTTTTTTTTTTGTGTGTCTTGGCAAACCTCTTTTAATAATGAAATAGAAAACCCTGCCACTCAAAGCAAAAGGCCAAACACTACAAACTAATGAGCCGTACACCTGTTCAAACACTTTCATGGGGGGGAGGTATACCTCACATCTGTTCGGGCTATTGAGTGTCCTCCTCCTCCTCCTCCTACTTGCAGGAATGCCAGGCCCGGGATCAGATTAGAAGTATCATCTGCTGTTACCTCTGTTATTGATCGAAGCTTTCTGGTCAAATAGAGCCGTCTCTGGTTATGAAAACAACTCACCCTGTCCGTCTGTAATTGATTTAAGGTAACAGATGTACACGGTGACAGATGAGTCACTCATATGCAGCGGATTGTGCGAGCGAAGAGATATTTTCCTGGATGTGAAGCGTCTCTTTTGTCATGTGTCATCGGATGGAGAGGCAGAGAAATGTTTTGAAATATTACTCTGTACTTGTGTGAGGGATTGTGCACAAAGCAGTGCTTTGTATTCATAGAATAGTCAATAGTGGCTGTCAGAAGTGATGTTATGTACACACAGCTGAAGGAGATTATTTTGCAAACAGAGGTTCATGTACTGTATTGGCGAACCATCTGCTCAGTCTTAATTCAGTTTGCCTTGTTCTTACTCACAATTATCATAATTAGCAGCGTCTTTTTTTCTTCTTTTTGACATCGCTAAGAAGACAGCAGCATCGTGCACCCGGCTGCGGAGCCAGCTAGTTAAATGTTGACACACTTCCGCACGAACGCTGCAGCGCGGCTCCTCTTTTATCTGTTTAGCTTGGCTGCTTCGGCGGCTCTGCAGTTTGTGAATCAATTCAGGAGCCCTCTCCGTCTCCAGCATGGCGAGAGATCCCCGCGACTTAGTGCGCTCCTACCAGACACGCTCGCCCCCTCGTTATTGGAAGCTTAAGAGCGCGGTGGAAACGGAGACAGAGTGCGCCAACTCAAACCAAATGTTCCTCAGCACGGCCTCTCGTCCGCCTGACACGGCCGCGCATGTGTTTGTTTTCCAAGCCTTTACTCCTCTGTTTTGTCTCAAAGCAGTAACTCATAAGCAGGTTTTTTACGGAGACATCCAGGCCGTCTTTATAAAGTCGGTGTATTTTAAGGATATTTTAAGTCTTCCGAAGGTGTAACATCTGTTTGGGATTGACAAGCGATGCCTTTTGGCCCAAATTGTTCTTATAAGGCTGTGTTGGAATTGGCAGAGCCCAGAGAAATTCCCCTCACAAGAGGGCAACTTTTCTTGTTATGTGTGGAGGCACCTCGGAGAGTGAAAGTCATTAGAGTTTGATGATTGTCGGCAGTGGCTCCGTGCGTCTTAAGATTTCCTATCATATGTTTTGTTGCCCGGTCAGACTTGTCGCTGACATATTTATGGGCTGTGTCTGCTTTCGCTGTCGGCAAGTTTCTTTCTTTTCTTTTTTTCCCCCTTCCCTTTTGTTATCACAGCCAAGCCTGAGCCCTTTGTTACTTTACACTTTGAGCAGTTGTTGTTTTACAGTCCGTACACACACACGCACACACCTATTTCACACACACTTGTCATACCCACTTTATTGCCTCCTTCGCTGCATTAAGTCTGTATCGGCAGCAAGGCAACAAAATAAATAGAGACAACGCTGAAAAAAGCACCGTGTCAATACTTCACCTGAAGTCTTTAAAAGAACTTTGCATTAGGTTTTGACTTGTCCTCTTCCGTAGGTGTTACCCGTGAGTCATACCTTGAAGGAACAATAGCTTGTTTGTTTGACGGGGACGGAGAGAGTCAGACAGGAAGAAAGATGAACTGAAATCAACCCTGCATGTGACACTCCCCTGCACAGCGTTATCATACCGAGCACATCACACACGGGTTCTCTCACTGTTTACATTGTATTCCGGTTATGCTTGTTAGCGCGGGGAAATGTTTGCCTCTATGGAAATGAACCCGAGGTTGGAATAAATAAACTCGCTATGTCGTTATCACGTTCAAAGCTGGTATAGTTTCCGTCGCTGCATTTATGAATCTGCGCGTTTGAACTCAAACTAGGCCTCGTCTATTGATAATAGTGAGGGAAATGTTTGCCAGCAGCGACAAAGTTGGTGAACTTACCCGGAAATCTGAATGATTTTTTCTTATGTTAGCCGCCGCAAGCTACTGTAGCAAAATCTCCAGGTTGTATTTTTCATTGTAAAAGAAGAAGGCCGTGTTATCTCTTTAAGTACGCTTTCAATATGGAAGAACAGGAAGTAGGTTAATGCAAAGATTCGACAAAAGCTAACTGTGAAGAAATATGATACAACGGTTGCTCATATTTACGGTGAAACGTGTCACACATCACTCAGCAGGTGGTTCACCACATCAGCCAGGCTTCCATTTACTTCCACTGTGTACTTTTAACCTCTTAGTTTGTAGTTCTACCACCTTTGGCCTCAGCACTCATTTCTTTTAACCCAGAAAGCCACTCTGGTTAAACGAGGTTACGCTTATTGTACATTAGCCTGCGAGGGGTCCTTGATGGGTTTTTTTTGGGCTGAAGAACGGCAGCCCACATTACCCGACTGTTTAAACAGACTATGCCAGACAGATCTTGTTGCAAATTAACCAAGTGCCTTCCAGCCCTGAAGGGTGCACAGGCTTTACAGACGGACCACAACCTTATCTCCAAGAGAGCAGTCACAGTTTGTTTTTAAAGTTGAAAAAAAGAATATCTTTCCACCCAGAGAAATAATCTTGCGTTGATTTATTGTCACATTGTTTCACAGAAACCTTTTGGGTATTTAACATCCAGTAGTCAATTGCTGTACTGTGTACCCGGGAATGGTGGCCTTGCAAGTAACTATTTTCTGCTTCTGGAAAAGTTGCTGATGGTCTATTTTCTTTGAAAAACAACAGTGTAAACTGAGCTACATGAATGTTTTTATTTCAAGGGTAACTTCAGTCCAGGAATACAGGATATATACAAAATAAACAGTATCCTAAGCCCTCAAGCGAGCAGAAATATGCAGTCTGGTTTATGGACCAAATTGAGAGATTTTTTTTTTTTCTTGACTTTTTATGCATTATTTGCAGTAATGACTTCCAGTTTTTATGATTTTAGGCTGTAACATCATGTTTATGTTTTTGTGCTTTTCCAGATGCACAGCGAGATGGTGCATGCCGGTCGTGACGGCCCGCACCCTCTGAGACAGCCCCCGCTACACCACCCCATTCAGGGAGCACTACCCCCAAGTCCCCACTCCATGCCCCCATCCCCCTCCAGAATCCCGTTTGGCCCACGACAGGGCTCTATACCTGGGAGCGCTACGATCCCAAGGGACCGTGTGTCCTCCGCAAATCCTCAGGCCCGCTCCAACTCGCCCTGTCCCAGTGCCATCCTGGAGAGACGGGATGTCAAGCCGGATGAGGACTTGGGCGGTAAAAGCCACAGTCTAACCAGGGGAAATGAGGGGTTGTATGCAGACCCATACTTGCTCCAAGAGGGCAGAATGACCATAGCCACTGCCCACGGACCGCACCCCAGCCCCGGGCTTGATGGTTCAGATCATGGCATTGGCGGATTTCACCGTGCCTCCATCCGCTCCACAAGCTCGTACGGCAGCCCCACAGACACTATGGATCACCCCTCGCTGTACAGGCAGAAGTCTAGAAACAGCCAGCTGCCTACTTTGGGCTCCAAGACTCCTCCTCCATCCCCTCACCGGATGGCTGAGATACGAATGATTGACATCCATGGCGGTCCTCCTCATGGCGGGCCTCCTCATGGCGGTCCTCCTCATGGCGGTCCTCCTCATGGCGGGCCTCCTCATGGCGGTCCTCCTCATGGCGGGCCTCCTCATGGCGGGCCTCCTCATGGCATGCCACCTCATGCCGTTCCCATGGAGAGAGGCTCACCTGTGCGCCAGTCCTTCAGGAAGGAGGAAGTGGCAGGGACCAAGCCCCGGAGCAACATGGGATCGCCTGTGGTTGCAGACCTCCAGGGTCACCTTCAGGGGCCCATCCCACCTGTCAATGACCATCAGACACGGTAAGCACCACGGGGACCGGATGGATCATATAATGGGTTGGCGGGTTGTCAAAATGAGGATTAAGATATTGCATGGGAGCATGGACTAACTCTGCATCCCAGTTTCACCCTAACCATGAGCTGCTGGTTCTGACCTCCATCATCCATGACTGAAGGCAAGAATATAACCTCTCACTGTCTTGAGTGTCGATATCTGCACATTACCAGCACATGATTATGCATCACTTTGGTTTGTGTATCCAACCAGTTCTGCTTATCTGACCATTGTTTTCACAGTCTCTCTTCAAGCTCTGGAGCTTACAGTGTTGATTATTATAGAGTGTGGAGACCCAGACATAGCTACCACCACTGAAACAGGATAGTATCTGGAGACCCCATTAACCCACTGTATATTTTTCCCTTAGTCTGCGACTATTGTTCTAACAACAATCCCCCCTGTCGAGTCCATTCAGTTTGGATAATCCAGCAGACATTTTGGTACCTGGGTTAGGTTTTTCTACTCTGACTGAGAGCACATAAACATAGACAGCGATGGCCACTTAGCCAGGCAAACGTGGTTTTAGAGGCTACATGCGTACCCAGGAAAACCAAAGAAAATATTGACCAGGTTGAATAAGTATTTGAAATGGCCCAATCAGTCAAAAAGATCAGGCTGGACCACCTGGGCAGCCCACAACCCCCATTAAAAATGCCCTGGGAATCTGGGTAAAGAGAGAGGAATTTGAATGGGAAAGTTCTGTACTTAACTTTCAATATAAACACAGTCCCTGCGCTCTTGAGCTGTCATAGAATTTATTAGTGTGAAATATGCTGTATGAACCTTCTGTTAGGCATCGCTGCGTTTCACGTAGACCATGTGTCTGTCTATTGTCTGTAGCACAGCTAAAACCACAGTCCCCGCCGTGTCCTCAGCCGGCCCCACATGCTTCCTCAGGATAACTGATGACATCTGAAAACAAAAGTTGTTCTCTTTTCCAACCTCTAGGCTTACCAAACAATCTCAGTGTAAGGTTCCCTATTCACCCCTCTGGTGTTTGGCTTTCTTAAGGCAGTGTAATTTTCCAATTGTCCTTTCATTCTCTCCTGAGCGGCCGCCACATGGGACACACTCTTGTTTTATTCAAAAACAATATGACTCGAACGCCCTCGGTGTCTATCTCCGGGTCCTTTTCTTGTCTTTAGTCATCCATCTTGTTTATCCCGTTTGAGCTTTTTCTTTTTGACTGAGTCAAGTGCTGTTGCACTGTTGCATTTCAGAGACTATTTATTTGACCGGAGTCAATATTTACGCAGGCCGTAATTGCAAATCAATTTTGAAAAAAAATCTCCATTGTGTAATCCCATAAAGTAACAGACAGATTTATGATCAGGTAATTAAAAATAGAATTGATTTTTCTGTTACAGCCCTATTTGCTCTAGTGGCAGCCGTAATATCCAGTAGGCCTCAGTGTTGAAAGTAGAATTTTCTGATGTCTCTGCAGAGAGCGAATGAAGGCAATGGAGCACCAGATTGCCAGCTTGACTGGCCTTGTTCAGCATGCACTTTTAAAGGGGCCAAACGCTAGTGGCACCACGGAGCCTCCAAGGTAAGCAATCACAGTATAGGACAGAGTGAGGCATCAGGGGAAATGGAGTTTCAAATGAAAAGCCTCAGAGTGGGAAAGATAAAGTATCCCCCTGTATAATGGCCATATCAAACATTCAGGTTAAATAATCGCATCTGGTGAAGAGGAAATAGGTTTGACTGTGAATCTAATTTTAAAGCCATTTGCTCTTCAGATAAATGGTCACTATGTATGGTTTATCTGGCTGCACGTCAACTCTTTGCATTTCGATCTTCTCTGTGGAGACCTTGTGTTAATGTTTGCTCGACAATTTGTCTAAAAAGGTCTGTGACTGCAGTGAACTTTATGTTTCTACGCTATGTTAAACACCGATGAAGCTCGTTAACATCATTAACATCACGTTAACCTCTCTGGTTTGTCAGTCTTTTCCCATCATACTTTGTTGTCTGTTCCTACTAATACTAACGTGTGGATTTTGAAGTGGCCCAAAACACTGTTTTTTCATAATGAAAAATCCTGCTCTCATGAATTTTTCTCTGGCTTCAGTGAGAGACCACCGAAGACCTCGTCTCCTGCCCACAGCGCCCATAGCTCAGGTTGGTATCGCTGTTATTCTGCTCCATTTCATGACTTCTTGCCTTGCTAAACAAGAGATTTAGCGCCGTAATGTCTTGCGCAGACAAGCCCGCACATCAGTGTCAGTCAACAGTCTGCAATGAGCAGCACTGGAGGGAGAGAAAACAAAGTCATGCTTCTTTGGTTGTCATCAGTTCATATTTCCTTACAATTCTCTCCCCTGTACGTCCAGTTTAATAGGAGATAAGAGACGCGAGCCAGCAGAGCTAACACAAGCTCCTCAAAGCGCTACTTAAAACAAGACGCTATTACTTCTCAAGCCTGCCAAGATGATTCAGCGATTCAATCTCGACTCTGCAGTGGTCTGTGGCCAGATCTAGGTTTGATAAAAAAAAAAAAAAAAAAAAAAAATTAAAAACCCCCCC
>OMLP01020764.1:38916-71266 GCA_900302685.1 Spondyliosoma cantharus
CCCCTCCCCTCTGTCGCCCACACCTTTGGGCCCAGGTGGAAAGAGCATCCGCACCATACACACCCCCAGCTTCACCAGCTACAGGTCCCACAACGGCAGCAGCGGCAAATCCTGCATCCCAACAGCCACAGCAGCTAAGGACACTACCTAGCCCCATTATCGCCCCTCTGGCCTTACCGCATAGCAGGTAGACCCGGTCATGTGTCATTTTATATCGTTCTTGTTTGTTGTTTTTGAAAGTTTTTTTCGTAAAAGTATTAAGTGATGCACTCCCCCAGTTCATGTTTTATTTGACACTGGCATTCTCACACCGATGCTTTTATCTCCTTTAAGTTGCGTTTTCCATTTCTGAAAAATGCTTGGATCATGATTCTTTCTTGAAGGTGTACCAGATGTTCTGACAAAATATTTTATAACAGAACTAAAAAAAAAAAAAAATGTTATAGTTTTACCACTTTGTAGTTGAAGTGGAAGGCTCTTATGGTGTTGAAAATCTATTTTTCTTGCTGTAGCTATGAATAGGGATTATAGAGTTGATGTACAATCACAAATTATCATGTACAAATTGTGTTTTATTTTTCAAACCAGAGATTGAATAACCATAGTATATTTAATCTTCTATATTTCTTATGTTGCCAGACATTCAACGCAGCCCTTGTAAATGCCTTTTATGGATGTATACATAATGTATGCAGACATTTTAAAGTTGAATTCATTGTTAACCTCTGTTTTCAAAGAGTATTTTCTCATTTTTTTTTCACCCATATGAACTGCCAAGTTATTTTACAGATGTGTAAAACTGGTTAAATGAGTAATACAAGTTTTTTTTTTTTTTTTTTTTTTCATTTTAGTGTGCCTATTTGCCAAAGTTGTTGTACAATGACTCACTTCAGGCCTAACCCAGTCACAGGATTTAGGGGAATTTACACATGTGATGGCTGAAGTGTTGACCTCAGTGTTTGTGCTGCTGGTCTCGGTTTGTTAAGTTAACATGTATTGTTGTCTAAATGTAAACTGTACTAAAAACAAAGTGATGAAATCGGTTCTACCACATGTACATACAGCAGATGCTTCTACTAAGAAAATAAGTAGTTTTTTTTAACATACCAAAGTTTATTTGTATGCATGCCTTTCAAATACTTTAGGAGAGTGGTGTAAAAGAAGAATTATGTTTGCACAGATAGATTTTTGTAAATATCTGGTTTTTCTCTCATTTTTTTGTAAAGCTTTAAATCCTACTATAAATGAGCAATGTGGTAAAGACAAAACTGTGTTGGAGTAGCAAAAAATAAAGACTTGCATGCTTGTAATGCATCGAGTGTCAAAGTTATTTATTCTCTGCCTGTGGCTTCCTCTCCAATTCCTGTGATGGCGAGAGAGGGGTGTGTGTGTGTGTGCGCGCGTGTGTGCGTGTGTGCGCGTGTGTGTGTTGTTGTTTAAATATGAAAGTGGAGATGCACCACACAGCAGAGAACTTCTCACTTCCACTTCACCTGTCTCTTATTCTGACACAGACAGCGAATACATAGCAGAACTCTGCATTCTGTGTCTCTACGATTACAGGTAAGAAGATGATTCTCGATAATATTACTGCTTTTTGACACATGTGAGGGTTATATTCCTTAAATCTACTATTACAGTCTTGATTGGATTATGTTATTATGTAATGGGGTGCATAGATCAGTGCTGCTTCATCTATGTAGCACCTCTTCTGTAAATTGTATTATTTAATCTGCAACACAGAATAATCTGAAACTTCATCTTTTGAACGTCTTGTTTCCTTTTGTTGGACATCAGATTTGAAAGCCATTTATCAGGGTTTAAAGGAAGTGTCAGTATTAACTCAAATGCTGTACTCAAAGGTCCCATTTGCTAGAAGAGTTGATTTTTGAGTCTCGTTCCTAACTCGTCAAAAACTCCTCACAATCCAGGTATTGTGCCAAGTGCCAGTATTCGACGAGTTTGCACTCAAAATTCAACTTTTTTTGCAAATGGGACATTTAAAGGTGCAGTGTGTAGATCTTCAGAATTGAATGAACTGAATAAACAAACTGCACATGTTCATACTGTTTTTACTAAAAGGACCCCTCTATGTAGCCATCTATTAATAAACAAATATTTCTAAGACAAACCCTGAAAATAGCTTAGCTGCTGTTCTTTTTCTGGTGTTAACTGATTAGAATCTGCAGCAGTTCCTGTTTCCATTCACACATGATGTCGCGTGTGGATTGTTGTCATATCTTTATGGTAAACACAGAGTGCGTGCCGTGTTTCATTTTGATGTAGACTAAGTGAATCACTTTAAAGTCACCTGACCATAGGTTATTGTATTTCTGGGCTGCCGTCATCGTAACAGGTTATTTGTGTCTGTGCTGCTGGTCCAGGCTGATCTTCTCCACAACAACACCAATGAAAACATATCTGAGGAGAAAATACAGGCCTTCTGTGGTGGTGAATCCCACCAGGTTGATTTTTGGGTCTCATTCCTAACTCGTCAAAAACTGACACAACCCCAAGGTGTCGGTACATTTAAAGGTGCAGTATGTAGATTTTCATAATTGAATAAACTGAATAAACAAAAGGCACATTTTCATACTGTTTTACTAAAAGGACCCTAGCCATCTATATAATAAACAAATATATATAACACATTCCCTGAACGTAGCTTATCTGCTGTTCTTTTTCTGATGTTAACTGATTCAAATCAGCTGCAACAGTGATTCCAGTGGCGCCCTGCGGGTTCAGTTCCTGTTTCCTTAAATCTCATTGACACATGATGTGGCCTGTGGGTTGATGTCATATCTTTGTTGTAATCAGAGAGTGCGTGCTCAGTCATGCGATGTTAGAGGTCTATATCAAAATGAAACTAAGTGAATCACTTAAAAGTCCCTTGACCATACGATATTTTAAATCATGGCTGCCATCCTCATAACAGGTTATTTGTGTCTGTGCTGGACCAGGCGGAACCTCTCCACAACAACAACCATGAACATCTCTGAAGAAATACAGGCCTTCTATGGCCGTGAATCCCACCAGGAGAACATTATCTTTTCCACATTTTACATCCTGGTTTTCATCATCGCCGTCCCTGGGAACACCCTGGCGCTCTGGGCCTTCTTTCGCCAGGAAAGCGATTCTCCATTTAAGGTATTCCTGAGGCACCTCGCTGTAGCAGACCTGTCCTACATCCTCATTTTACCCATGCGTATAGTTTACCACTTGTCTGACAGCCACTGGCCTTTTGGACATATAGTCTGTCAGCTAGCAGGCTTCCTCTTTTACTTAAATATGTACTGCAGCCTGTACTTAATGAGCTTCATCAGCCTGGACAGATTTCTGGCCGTGGTTTTTCCTTTAAAGTCACGGTCGTTTAGGAAGGCTGTGTATGCGAAGGTAGTTGTGGGCATACTTTGGGCAACCCTTATTCTGTCTATGAGTCCTGTACTTTTCTCTAAAAAGAACCCGACCACCAATTCAACTGGCATCTGCACCAAGCTCTACTTAGAAAAGACATCCCCCAAGGCTTTGGTTTCCACAGTTGTGGCATTCGTAATTCCCCTCACCACCATAGTGGTTTCCTACATACTGATTTTGTTGAAACTGAGGACGGTCATGCAACAGGAAGAGCGGCCAGTGAAAGACAAAGCCATAAAAATGATCATCCTCATCGTGATGAACTTCCTGCTCGCATTTGTGCCCTACCATGTGAGCAGGGTAATCTACATCACAAGCCACGGTCACGGCCATCTGACCGCAGCGAGACACGAGGTGCTGGGAAGAGCCAATCGGATCACCTCTGCGCTGACCTGCGTTAGCAGTGTGCTGGATCCTTTGATGTACTTCTTCCTGAACCGTGCATACAGAAACAGACTGCTCCAGCTGTTCTGTGAAAAAAGGCAAAGTGATCAACAGGGATCATCGACCATGTGTCGACAATAAAGTGGGATGAATAGTATCAACTTAATAATTCAGCTCCTGATCCTTCTTGGTAAATTCCACATTCACAAACTGAAATGGAATGGCTCCAAATCCTCCTCTCGTCGATTTGCTGTTGAACTCAAACAGTATGGCACTTTTACTGAATATGTAATGATATAATTTATGAACTCTGAACTCATCTGGATTGAAGTGCTGTCCTTTTTGTTTGACAGTTGTTACTATATGTCTTTGCTGTAAATAAAGCAGGTTTTGGTGCAAAAAATGTGTTTGCAATAAATGTTTTAAGCAAACTGTTCTGTTTTTGTATCACTGTTAGAGAGGTGTTCAGACATGAACCGTTCAATCTTGGTTTAACATATTCATGAGAGCTTTAAAATGTAGATTTGTAAAGTAATCTATGTCAAAATATATAAATTCCCTTTTATGATATCAAATCTTATATTCTTAGTGATGGGGATTGTCAGTGCAGTTAAATATAGACCTGATGTTTGGAGAACCTACAGGTCAAAGATCGTCCTCGGGTTGAACTCTTGATGGGCTAGCAGTGTTTCCAGTTTGTGATTAGGTGGAAATGGCAAACAATAAACTTCCTCTTTCAGTGGTAAAACAGTTCTTTCCACATTTAGATGGCTAAAATTCCGCTTTTTGAGGAAGTAATAACTCGCATCACCTCTTACTACTTTCTTCATCTTGTCAGCAACTCACAACTACCCCAGCACTGCAGCATCTCCCTACAGAAAAGTTCTTCAGGACAACTCAGTGCCAATACTTGCAATAATTCCCACAGGACTCCTTCACAGCTAAACCAATCCCGAAGGGCTTTAGATATTCCAGAGAGACTGTTTTATGTAAAACACAGCCAATGATTATGATACTTATGAAAAGTAATGCATGAATGAATTGACTTTATTATATACTGTATATTTCATTTTAATGTTATTTGACTGCATTTGAAAACATGTTCTCTGACAGCAGTGCTGGCAAGTAACAATACAATTACTTCCAGTATTTGCACTTTAGTTCATTTTATGCTACTTTTCACTTCTACATCACTACATTTCAGATGGAAATATTATGCTATTAATATTTATTGTAATTATTATTAATAATATGTTCTTTTTACTCCACTGCATTTATTTGATTCATTTGGTTACATTAAAGATTCATAATAATAAAACAAAATATAGTCAACAAATAACTTATCAGGTATGATTGTAGATTAATATGGAACTTTATCTACAATGAGAAATGTTGCTGCTTTAAACACATTTTGATGCTGATAGACCTATTTTTTTATCTTTAAACTCAAGTTCAATTTTGAATGCAGGACTTTTACTTAGTATTTAGTATTTATACACTGTGGTATTGCTTCTTTTACTGAAGTAAAAACAAGAGTCAGTCAAAATAAAGTACACGACCTCTAACAGAGTACCTGTGGGTTTGTGGCACCGTTGGTCAACTTTTGGAGAAATTTGACTTTCACTTAGTTTGACTTGTGTGAGCACCCGTAACATCTACTTGTTACCAAGGCAGCCAGGAAGAAGCTGTGAAGGGAGCGGACCGTAAGCTCATTCTTGTTTGTTTAACCTAGCCTCACGCGTTTAAACCAATGCTGTTTGTTGTAGTCGAGATTTCGTCAAAGCTAAAACATGTACGGGAGTTATTGTGTCTTTCCTGTAGTCTTTATACTCCAGCAATTATCGCGACGAGCGTGTTGAAGAGCTATTTTTAATAATGTTAGCTAACCAAGAGCAACTGTCTGTACCGTTATTCGTGCTGTAATTAGCTAACAACTGCCAACCTGTTAGCTTTTGGTCAGTAACCTGGGTTGCGCCTTTAGAAATAAAGTCCGTGAGAGCTGTTGCTTGTGAAGAAAGCAGGTTAGCTTTGTAGCTGTTATTAACTAGCTGTTCTGCGTTTTTTTTACGGTATCTAGGAACCATAGAAGTGCACAGAAATGCAAATAACAATCGTTTTTTAAAAGCCTAGGTAGATGAAAACTTTCCCTGTCACGTCTGTCATCGCGCAGGAGCAGCTATGTGCGTCCGAAAAGGCTGAGTAGTGTTTTTCAGCTGCCACCATGGGCACCGCATCCTCTCTGGTCAGCCCTGGAGAGGTGATAGAGGATGGGTATGGGGGTGAAGGTGGGGAAGCCTGCGAGATCCCGGTGGAGGTGAAACCCAAAGCCCGACTCCTGCGCAGCTCCTTTCGCAGAGGACCTCGGGTGATTGGGGCCAGTTTCAAATCAACAGGCTCCGTGGATCTGGAGTACGCCGCCGAGTATGAAAGGCTGCGTAAAGAGTATGAAATCTTCCGTGTCAGCAAGAATAACGAGATCTCATCCATGCAAAAGAAGGAGGCCAAGCTGGACGAAGAGAACAAGAGGCTGAGAGCTGAGCTACAGGTAATGATTTCACCTGACACCATCTTATCACAGCACGCCAGCTTCAACGGCTTAAAATTGAACGGGTGTTTCATGATGCTGAGGATTTGCTGCATCTCACTGTGACAACAGGCCCTGCAGAAGACCTATCAGAAGATCCTTAGGGAAAAGGAGAGTGCTCTTGAGGCAAAGTACCAAGCTATGGAGAGGGCTGCCACCTTTGAACATGACAGGGACAAAGTAAAACGACAGTTTAAGGTAAAGTACACACCACATGTGTAAATGTGTGTTGCTGTTAGAGCTGCAACAACTAATCAATTAGTTAGTCAACAGGTCAATTAATCTCTATCCATTTTGATAATTGATTAATTGGTTGAGTCATTTCTTTCAAACAGAAAAAATGACAAATTCTCTGATTCCAGCTTCTTAAATGTGAATATTTTAAGCTTATTTTAAGCTCTAAGTTTATTTTCTCCACCGTGAAGTAAATTGACATTTTCAGGCATTTCACCAGAAAATGAATCGATTTAACCAAAACATAACAGTCACTTTTTAATGAAAATTATTGCCAGTTGCAGCTCTACTAGCTTGTGTTACAAACTCTCCAGTAATCACGATTGCAGCCCTAACCTGCTGGATTAATCACTGCCAGATTTTCCGGGAGACAAAAGAAAAGGAGATTCAGGATCTCCTGCGGGCAAAGAGGGATTTGGAGGCCAAAATGCAACAGCTGCAGGCTCAGGGGATCCAGGTGTATGACCCAAATGATTCTGACTCAGATGACAACCAAACCACTGTCACTGGTAATGGCAATATTTGGACTTTTTCTCTTTTGTTCTTTTTATCCTGACATATTTTCAGCAGTAATTTGCAATTAAAAACTAAATCTTAGGTTTTGTCTTGTCCGATGAAATCTTCAATAATGTTATGTTATTTGTTCACCTGTTTTTGTCTTTAGCTGCAGGGACGCAGTGTGAGTACTGGTCTGGTGGTGTGTTGGGCAGTGAGCCCTCTATGGGTAGCATGATGCAGCTGCAACAGACCTTCCGGGGGCCGGAGTTTGCCCACAGTTTGATCGATGTGGAGGGACCCTTTGCAAATGTGAGCAGAGGTAAGTAAAATTCAGTACGTCTGTAGAAAGGTGGGAAGCATCATGATATGGGTCGTTGGCAGGGCAGAAGGAGCCAGACATGTTTGCACTAAGTCTATGATTGCTGTTTAGCTCTGGAAATTGAACTCTTACTTATAACTTTTCCCATGTGTGTGTTTTTGTCAGATGACTGGGATGCTGCAGTGGCCAGTCTGCTTCAGGTCTCCCCTCACGTGCCCCAGGCCTTATGGAGTAACACAGTGCGGTGCTACCTGATCTTTACCCAAGAGACCAAAGCTGAGCTTGACATCTTTATTAAGGTTGGTTGGAAAGTGTTTTTTGAACTGGGGTCCAGGGACCAGTAGTGGATCTTAAGTGGGTTGCAGGAGGTCCTTAGAAAAAATGATTTGGAAGGTATTACTTATGACAAAATCCTCTCAATTTGGGGGTCATTGACATGAAAAAGTTTATTAGCAAAAGTCAACAAAATGGACATTTTCTGCTTGCATACTATCATATTTATCTTATGTTTCTAATACTAGTCTTTACCTAAATTATATCGACATTACTGATGATCATTTATCAAAATTCTCACTGTGTTAATATTTTTGTCAACGTACCAGTCATCATCCCCACAATGATATTGAGGTCAAAAAGAAAGCTGATGGTACTCATTGCACTTCACTGAAATAGACAACATGATCAATATGTCTCTGTTGCCAGACAGAATCACTGTGAGTTAAACATGCTCACAGAGATTTAATTTACTTCTTCATTTAGTGTTTTATTACCTTTAATCTACCCTCAGCAAATTAGTTTGGTCAATTCAAGCCTGGTCTGAATGTCAGACTCAGTGGAAAAGCTGATAGTTGTAATTGAACCTGGTTTAAAATGCCACTTATCCTCGTCTGGGAAATCTTTCTTTCATGTTTGCATTACAGAAACACTCTCCTGTGTTACGCAGAATGTGTGAGGGTCTCGGCCATTTCTACCTGAATGTCTGCTTCCAAGAGGAAAGCTCCGCCTCATACGCTGTGGAGCGCAAACAGGAGATTGAAAGGAGCTCTGTTTGTGTGCTTCTTCTCAAATCTACTGTCACTAGGTACAGTAAGTCCTAGGCCTGTCCTCACCAGGATAGGTAACATTGCACATGAATTATATTGCTTATTTAAAGATAAATGAGACACATTCTTCTGATATTTATAAATGTGTGTAGCTCTGTGGTGGAGGATTGTGAGGAGGCTTTTGTGAAGAATCCAGATGGCCATCCATTGGTGCTCTACCTCAGGACCGAAGAAGATCACAATTTGACTGGACCAACCAGGCAACTGCTGGAGAGGGTCAACGCTGCAGACAAGGCTGCCAAAATCAAGGTTGGTGTTTGTCGTATATTAAATGAACAAGTCAAACAGGTCACAGGGGAGGAGATATTTTACAAAGTATTAAAGGTAAGATAAAGTATTGTATTTTATAATGATCGCCATAATAGCTTGATCATTCAAAATTCTGTATGATAGTTACGAGGTTTTTAGCCATGAGACTGTGTATGACAGTGCTTCTGCATTGCTATTCTTTACATTCAGAGTTTGTCACATATTCACACACAGTACCTGCACAGCATTACCATATTTTAAACTGTCAGCAAAAAGCAGAAGTTGTATGTTTACTGCCTTTTTAAAGCTGACAATGAGTTTTCCTGATTGCCAGACACCACACAGTGCTTGTGCTGACATGTTTTTAACATTAACCCAGGTGGTGGATCACTGTGGTTCTGCAGAGGAGGGTGCCGACCTGATTAATGCTCAGCTAGAGAAAGTCATCAAACAGGTACAGCTTGTCCCTCAGCAGCATCTCTCTTTTTAGTGCCTCCCGGCACTGAACTTTCACTTCTACCCTGATCGTGTAGGAGTTGCTGGGCCTTGAAGGAGCGGACGTTGACTCTAAGGACTCTGGGATAGAGGAGGGACGCGAGGAAGACTCAGCAGATGTACTGTGGGACCTGCATGATGAGCAGGAACAGATTGAGTCCTACCAGCAAGCCTGTAACAGCTCCACATCCCAGTTAGGCTTTCAGAAGGTACTACTGATCTTTCTAAATCTCTTTTTCCAATCTGATTATTTGTTCTGAAACACTATAAAACTGTGTTGTATCTGATGTCCTCTTCAGTACATAGATCGTTTGAATGACATGATAGCTGCTCCCCCTCCCACCCCTCCTCTACTAGTGTCTGGTGGTCCAGGCTCAGGGAAGTCTCTCCTGCTGTCCAAATGGTGAGAACTGATGATGTGTGATATGCTTCCTTTTGACTTTTTAAATCAAACTATTGGTAGACTATTGTAGATAAAAGCATTTTGTTTCAGAGATGTTCATAATTTAGCACTTCTAGTCCTGTTTTGATCATTTTTCGCTTCTCAATCTAATAGCTCTCTGACAAAATGCCACAAGGACAAAACAATTAACCCTAACTCTTATATTTCAGTGTTTTCCTGTCTATTAAAATTGCATCCTTTGCCTCGTTTTCATATTGCGCTGCTTTAGAGGTGCGATGTGTCATCATGGAGCAGGATATTTTGTTGTTTGTCTACTTTGCTAATTGTTCCTTGAATCCCTTCCAGGATCGAGCAGCAGCAGAAGCAGTCCCCAAACACATTGTTCCTTTATCATTTTGTCGGTCGGCCACTTTCCACTAGCTCGGAGCCAGTTCTGATAATCAAACGCCTCACAGTCAAAGTAAGGAGAAGCTCATCCATAGACTTACTTCCAGGGATGACTCAGTCTCACTGAATAACTGTATGTTTTCTGTCTGTCTCTGTTGTCACATAGCTGCTGCAGCACTTTTGGTCCATTTCTGGCTTGTCCATGGAGCCCAGTAAAATCTTGGAGGAGTTTCCCCGCTGGCTTGAACGACTGTCAGCACGACACCAAGGAAACATCATCATCATCATCGACTCCATTGACCAAATACAGGTACACCTCCTCTATGCTTTGAGACAGATTAAATGTATACTTCAAAGCAACTCCTCTAACTCCAATTTTTCAAATTTTTTCAGCAAGCAGAAAGACACATGAAGTGGCTTATTGACCCTCTCCCTGTCAATGTCAGAGTGGTGGTGTCTGTGAATGTAGAGACGTGTCCTCAAGCTTGGAGGTGAGACACACCAGTCAGTTTACTGTACATTTGTTATATCGGTTCAAAAGGCTCTTTTATTTATTCATCATGCAGTGGCATGTATTTACAAATATGCTCCCATGGTATTGCTGTTTGTTATTGGGTGACCATCTCTGCTTAGGTTGTGGCCCACCCTCCACTTAGACCCACTGAGTCCTAGAGAGGTCAGGAGCGTTGTTAATGCAGAGTGCCAGAACGTGGGTATCAAGTTTACCAAGGACCAGGTCAGTAATCATTCCACCAACCCTTCTTTTCAAAACCCGTGAAGAGGTTTGAATCTGTGGATGGTTTTAATGTTTGGAATCATTATCAGAGGTATGTTTTTTGTGTGGATGCCACATTTTGCATGTTGTTTTTTTGTTCAAGGAGAAGAAGCTGGAAAGGCACTGTCGCTCTGCATCCACCTGCAATGCACTGTACGTCACACTACTTGCAAGGATGATCATCAGGTCAGCCACCCCTGGTTTTGCAACTTTATATTTATTAGATAAGCTTATATATGTGAACGTGTGGCTACATATATATTGGATATATTTTGACGTGTCATGCTATGTCCCAGCAGTATATCCAGTGGGTCACTGGAGAAGAGCCTCGACCAGTGTCTACAGTGTCAGGACACCATGTCACTTTATCGCCAGGCGCTCAAGATGACGCTGAACTCCCTCAACACAGACAGAGAGCGACACGTTATGAGAGAGGTGACAAACATTCGGCCTCACAGAAACTCACTTAAACGCTCGGGATGCGATCCTTTTGTGTGAATTTCTTTCTCAACGTAGCAGACCGAATGATCGCTCTTTTTGTTTTCCTCTCCTCAGATACTGTGCCTTGTATGTGCCAGCCATAATGGAGTGAGTGAATCAGAGGTACTAGACCTTTTACCAGAAGTGGAGTTGCCTGTCCTGTCATCTCTGCTTCACCGTTTGAACAGACTCTGCATTGTAACCCTCCGCTGTGGGCTCATCAGGTTTCAACACCTGCAGGTAATAAAACTTATGGAGCGCAGAGTCATTAAAAAACAAAGTGCATCACCAAACTCTGATATTTATGTGACAGAACATTTATGAATAGACAATTTTGAAGTTTTTGTTTGTTTATGTGTTTGTCTATCAGGCTTGGGAAGCTGTGAGGTTGGAGTTCCTGGGTGGAGGAAGCAGCTCTGCCGCCTACAGAGACAAACTCATAAATTACTTCAGTCAGCAACTCAGGTGCTTATAAAGAGGGATCATCTTTCCTCATACAATATAGTTATATCAACATATATCTGCCGCAATAATTGTGGAGTGAAAATCGGATATCGTGACAGCCCAAAAAGCGCAACTTACTTTCTTCTTTCTGTACAACTTGTGTCATGGCGTGTGTTGTGTGTGTAGCCAGGACCGTGTGACTTGGCGTGTGGCTGACGAGCTGCCCTGGTTGCTCCAACAGCAGGAGGACAGGACTAAACTACAGCTTAGCCTCCTGAATCTGTTTGTCTCGCAAAACCTCTACAAGAGGTAGAAAACATGCGCACAGACACAAGCTGATATTACAAAGCCTGCCATATTTACTTGGATATAGTCTTACAGGTGTGTGTTGTTTTCTTTATCGTCCTCTAGGGGTCATTTCTCTGAGCTGCTAGCCTATTGGCAATATGTGGGCAAAGACAAAAGCTCCATGGCCACCGAGTACTTTGACTCCCTGAAACACTATGAGAAGAGCTGTGAGAGTGAAGACAGCATGACCAAGCTTGCAAACCTCTATGAGACACTGGGGCGTTTCCTCAAAGACCTTGGCCTCCCTAGTCAGGTGATATTGTGGATTGCAGTAATAGCTTTGAAAATGTCCAATAGATGTCCTTCAATATATATCTTATTTTGTACTAGAAAAGGACACATACTGAGAGTTACATCAGTGTCTGTCCGTCTCTTTGGCTAGGCCGTAGCTCCTTTACAAAGGTCCCTTGAGATTAGGGAGACGGCACTGGACCCGGACCATCCCAGCGTGGCTCGCTCCCTCCACCAGCTGGCCGGGGTTTATGTACAGTGGAAGAAGTACGGCAACGCTGAGCAGCTGTACAAGCAGGCCTTGGAGATAAGTGAGAACGCCTACGGAGCTGAGCATGCCAGCGTGGCACGTGAGCTGGAGTCACTCGCCATGCTCTATCAGAAACAAAACAAGTAAGTCATTGGGTATTCATGTGGATGTGCATGAAGTCATTTTTATAATTGCTGTTCACGTGGAATAGTTTATTAGTTGTCCCGTGCCATGCAATGTTTTTACAGCGCAGCATCCCAGCTGTGTTGTTGATCTCGTGATCTTAACCTAAACAGTCAGTGACACAAGTCCATTTTAAATACGGTTGCTTTTAACCTGGCCTTTTTAAATTCAGGTATGAACAAGCAGAGAAACTCAGGAAGAGGTCAGTGAAGATCCGCCAGAAGACCGCTCGCCAGAAAGGTCATATGGTAAGCATATTTTACAGATACCCACACACCTATTCATACTCACTTGATCAATCATATTTTACATGCATTTTTTTCTAATCTCTTCAGTACGGCTTCACTTTGTTGAGGCGCAGAGCCTTGCAGCTGGAGGAGCTGACTCTAGGAAAAGACACTGCAGACTCTGCCAAGACACTTAATGAACTGGGCGTCCTGTACTACCTCCAAAACAACCTGGAGTAAGGCAGAGATGTTACAGCTTGCTTCCTCAAAAAAATACATGTAACACTTATGTGTCTTCTATCTGATATTTGTTTGTCTGATGTTGTTTGTCTTTGTGTCTTTCCCAGTGCAGCAAAAGTTTTCCTGGCCCGCTCTCTGGAGATGCGTCAGCGTGTCCTCGGTCCGGATCACCCAGACTGCGCTCAGTCCCTCAACAACCTGGCCGCACTGCACACAGAGAGGAGGGAGTATGAAACGGCTGAGGACATGTATGAGAGGGCGCTAGACATCCGCAAGAGGGCCTTGTCCCCAGACCATCCGTCGCTGGCGTACACACTCAAACACCTGGCCATGCTCTATAAACGCAGAGTGAGACACGTGTGCCAGTTAACATTAAAACTTTATTATTCTTTCTGTGAAGAGCTCATTTCTTTGTTTTTGTGTTGGCTGAGAATCTGATTGGAACACGTGTGTGTTGTACAGGGGAAGCTTGAAAAGGCCGTTCCGCTCTATGAGCTGTCTCTGGAAATCAGGGAGAAAAGTTTTGGGCCCAAACACCCCAGTGTTGCCACAGCACTGGTCAACCTGGCTGTGATCTACTGCCAACTAGTGAGAATGTTCATCATGTTTTTAATCAGTCTGTACCACATACTGTATTCCTGGCTTGCATATGTCTTTGTATATACTTGTGTTTATTTTATGGCTTTATGAGCAAATGCAGCTGTATTTCGAGCGTGGCTAACTGCGATTTTTTTTTTATCTTCGGCAGAAAAATCACAGTGATGCCTTGCCTCTTTATGAACGAGCACTGAAGGTGTATGAGGATAGTTTGGGGCGCTCACACCCACGAGTCGGAGAGACCCTAAAAAACCTGGCTGTGTTGAGGTATAGTAGCTGAGGTTAAATTCAGCTAATCACAGGTTGAATCATGATTGCTGTGTTACAGTTGTTTTGTTTTTATAAATAGCTACGAAGAGGGCGACTTCGAGAAAGCGGCAGAGCTGTACAAACGTGCGATGGAGATAAAGGAGGCAGAGCCGTCGTTGGTGTGTGGGAACGCCCCGTCCCGCCACTCTTCCAGCGGGGACACATTCAGTCTGAGGGGACCTGCTCCCCTCCCACATGCCCCAAGGTGACTCTGTTCAGCCACATAAAAAGCTGTTTTGACAGCTCAAGGTACCATAGATTAGGACAAACATTAGATCTAATGATTTTAGCAAAAAGGGAACTATCCTGGTCATCAAACTGTGATTGTTGTCAATGGAGATTTAAAGGGTTTGGTCAAAAAATACTGTACCTGCCAGGATGATCATGAAGTCTGCCGTATTAGTCTGTGAAACCTGTCTATTTGCCAAAAGTATTTATTGTTTTTAACATAATCATGTGTCAAAGGAACTTTAAACTTTCTTTAAATCAGTCCTTTTTATGGACCTGGAACTCAGGTTTACACTTCTTTTCATTCAAACACTTAATTCCTATTCCTATTGAATGCCTCAAAATATAGATCTTTAAAAATAGGAATGGAATTTCATGAGGGTTCAAGCCATATAACAGGATTCATAATCATATTACTCTATGCACTTTCATTTTTGGTGAACTTGGGATGCAGGTTACAAGTATGATTTCTGAAGAACCTGAAAAATCCATACATTACTGAAGCTCTGAATGAAGCATTTTCAAGAGCTACTGTCTCTAAAATTTCTGAAACATAGGTACGCTTATATGCTGTTAAAGGTGCACTATGTAGTTTTGGGGAAGACATTTTAATCCAAAGAGAAAACTTTTCATTCACTTTGTTTTTTTAAGCTAAACAAACAATATTGTAAATATTAAAAATTCAGATGTTCTATTTCTTTTCCAGAACTACATAGTGCCCCTTTAAGATACCATTTATGTTTACATTATGCAGTGTTTACCTTCCAGTATTAAGTACAAGTGTCCAAAAACAAGCACGTCTAAGAAAAAAAAAAATCACCTCTGGTACTAATTTCATGCTGTGCTTATGCAAAACTTTCTGTCCTTTTATTTATTCATTTACAAACAGGATTTAAAGGGATTTACCAAAACAATCATGGTGCCACATGAGTGTCCAGGTTAGAGTACGATTTATTCTCTGAATGTACATGAACCCAAAAGGGACAACAAAACCTTCTGTTTCATTGCCAAATATAGTGCAAAACAATGTATCTTAATGTTTTTATATATTCATGTATCAATGTAAAATGTAAAATCTGTACAGGACAACAACAAAAAAATCACATCCAATATGTTGATAAGATTGTATCCCATCAAATAAATACTTTATTGAGACAACTTAAACATTGTTCATTACTGTTGCAGTGGATGTTTTCTTAAAGCTGAGTGAATGATAGAGCACATACATGAAAAGGTCCCTACACACACTCACTGATCAAAACCGTAGAAAATACACATTGTGATACATGTTAATGCACTAACAGTGACATTATTCTAGGTTCATAGACTTCTTTATTAGAGGCTGTACAATTCCAAGTGCTAAACACTTTTCCAGTATGTCTGCTTTTTTTATGTTAAGTGAAATGCAATTAGCAGCACATTTCATGCATTTCCCCTCTGTAGCTGCTAGAAGAATGAATTATTTGATTGTTTGAAATTAGTTGGCTTCTTCTTGAGGATGCTTGTTATCAAAGAAAGCAAATGAACAGACGTGAGAAAAGTTTTATCTGAACGGCAGAAATGCATCTTCAGGTTTCTGCCTACAACTTTCTCATCTGAGCCATCAAGTCTTCCAGGCTCTGCTCGGTTTCCTGCACCGTCTCCCCACTTGGTTCACTCTGGTTCAAAACATGAGGAAAGGAAATATCAGAATTTCAGTCAACAAACGCTAGTGGCACAATGCTTTGCCAATATACCTTACATTACGGCATACTGATGACCACAGCATTGCGATTTTTTTTATTTGGATTTCCTACGTAGCTAGGTTGTGCTTTTCATTTTTGACCAGTATATCATGCAAATAAAACTGGAGCCGTAAGGTCACATTGAACTTATTTAGTTGACTATTATTTACATTTCAAAAGGTTTGCAGTAACCTCACTTGAAAGTTAATGAGCTCAAACGTGTATGCCTTTCAAAGCTGTGTTGTGACAGAGAATACTAACCTCAGCTGGAATGGTGTAAGCCACAGTGATGCCCTCTGGGAGGTCAGGCACGGTGCCTGAGGCAGCCTGTAGCTCTGCGTCAGTCACCTCTGATACAAGTTCAATGCCTGCACAGCACAGTCATGTCGTGAGGTAAAATAATATATTGTTCGATGACAAATCCAGACAAACTTGCTACAGATCTGACGTGGTTTCTTGCTCACCCCACTCGTTGTCCTCATGCACGACCGCTTCCTCTTCTTCCTCAACAACTTCAACCTTTGGCCGCTCCGCTTCTTTCTTCTAAAAGGGAACAGTTCACACAGACGGACACCATTATCTTTCCGAGCTCACACAGCCGCAACATTTATTTAAGTCCGTATTGCAATCGACAGTTGGTCAGTTCTACATCCTGATACTTGAAAACAAACAGCAAGCGCACACCTTGTATTCCTCCTGCTGTCTCCTGCAGAAGCTGTCGTTACACTGGGGGTTGGCTTTCATGGCCATGGTGGGGAAGAAGTCCTGCATGGCGTTGTAGCCAAGATAATAACTGACAGTGCCAAACTTTAACAGATACCTGAAAGACAAAAAGATAAAATGTAAATAGCGTCTAATGTTTACTGTAAAGCAGGTTCTAGAGAGCCTTCTTGTTGAATTGTTATACGAAAGGTTTAGGGGAAAGTAAGGTTTAGTAAAAGGAAAGAACGTTAACAGAACAGATGATTCCAAACTTTTTAAATGGCAGATGTAAAACTTCACAGCTTTAGGTTTCCAACTGTCCATAAATAGTGATCTTACTTGAGGACATTTTGGACCAGGATCCCTGCGACCACGCCCATCGTTGTTGGTAAACTGGCAGCACACACTCCCTCCCTTTTCAGGGTCTTCTCATCGATGTTGGCCGCCACCACCAGAGGAGGAGCACACTACCAAAGCATATGAAACTGTATTACAATATAACTGCCGGATTTTTTTTCTAACGGGACAATGGTTGCGCGGGTATTTTAGTGGTCGAACATCTTGTTGCCGGTGTTGTTTGCGTGTGGGCTTACAGCGAAGCATGCCGTCTCTCCAGGAATAATGAGCTGGATGTGTCCCGATACAGCGTTCTCACTGACACCGGACTCCATCCAGATCTGACCGAGTTCATTACACGCCTGAGACAAACACGACAAAATGAATACAATCTGCGAGAGCACCAACCACAAACCATAATGGATAACGACTCTGTTTTCTGTTTCTGTATGCACTTACAGTATTGATGGCCATTCTGGCTTCAAAGTTGTCCACACAGCTCAACACCAAATCCACCGGCGTCCCTTCTTCCAGCCCTCCGTGACTGAGAAGACACAGAATTATTTGCTGTTGTTGTGTGCGGAGAGAGAAAAATTAAATCCTGCAAACTGCGGTAGGAATGCCGAACCTGATGCGCTCCATAAAATGTGTAAAATTTGCCATTGTGGTGATGTTGTAGTTGTGGGTCTCAAATGACACATCTGGGTTGATGTTCCTGTTGGGTAAATTGAGAAATATGTAAGTACAAAGAGACCGCATGCTTCTATTTCAGTGGATTATTATAAACAACAGTGTACCTGAGTGTGTGTTCTGCTGCTTCCACTTTACTGAGGCCCGCCTGGTGAGGCTGGAAAAACAGTCTGTTCATGTTGGCCAGCTCCACTTTATCATAGTCGAAGAGGAGCAACTGTGATGGCGCAAACACAGATGATATTGGGGTGAGGACAGGCAGATCGTCTCCTGTGCAAGGTGAACGGGTATTTTTACTTGATATA
The DNA here is from genome assembly GCA_900302685.1 of Spondyliosoma cantharus. NCBI lineage: Eukaryota > Metazoa > Chordata > Actinopteri > Spariformes > Sparidae > Spondyliosoma > Spondyliosoma cantharus. The sequence goes on from OMLP01020764.1 coordinate 57,056, forward strand.
GAAGAAATAACGAAAACGGTTGTATTACCTTACCAATGCCACACCGAGTGAGCATTTCAGCTGTCACACTGCCAACTCCCCCGACACCAACCACAGCGACTGTGAATGTCCGGATTTTCTGTCGACAATATTTGAAAGTAATGGTTCATCCACATGAAAAGGCATCCTCTGATTAAGGGAGGGTTCATAGGTATTGTCTGATATCAGTTACAGAAATCATTAGAGCTGCAATGATTAGAAATTAGTAAATATTTTGATAATTGATGAATCGGTTTGAGTCTTTCTGAGGGCCAAGACACAAACCTAATGATGGACCTCGGGCCAAACACAAGCACCGATTTTATCAAGTTGCAACGATGCAAAATGGAACAACAGCAGCCAAAAGATGCAAGTTAGATAATAACATTATTGTATTCTCTCCTGTCTTTATGACTTGTGAACATGTGAGGATAATGCCACATCCCAGAATATTTTTTGGAAGTTTGTTACCTTTTTTTTTTTCCCCCTTTGCCTCTCACGGCTTTTATATTTCTACAATTGATTTCCGTTAATTGTCACTCACTGTGCTCAGATTATAAAAAAAAAAAAATCATAAAAAATAAGAGATCCTACCTACTTGAAGAGCATCTTCACTGAACTAATGAATTCATCGAGAAAAGAATCAACAGATGAATCAACAATGAAAATAACCCATAGTTGCATCCCTAAAAATCACTGATATGTTCATAATGATTGGTCAAATCATATTTTGTTGTTTGTTTATTGTCTATTGTCTTCAATATATGCACCTTCTTCATGAAGACAAATTCCTTGTTGGTGTAAAATCCTTCTTGGTAATAAATCTGATTCTGATATTTTGGGTGCGGATATTTGGCAATATGTGGAATTCACTCTTTTTTGCATCTTTTATAAAGGATTGAGATACTTAAGGATTTTATTATAATGGCATAAAAAAATTACAACTTACTGGAACCCAACAAGTTTTTTCAAAATGCATTTTGGTATTAACAAGCAGCTGCCATGACTGAAAGTATCAGTTCCTCCATGTCTATAGAACATTGTGATTATTTCTTTTGGGGACAGGGCAGCAGACTATAACTCTTCATTGTAAACCCTACCTCATAATCATCCACGATCCCCATTCTCTTCAAAGCCATGAGGCGACTGCAACGAAAACACAGCTGAGATTAGCTTGTGGTCAATGCAACACCACCATATGGGATGAGTGACTCATAAGGCGTCGCCCCTCGGCGCTGTGAGCGGTCCTGACAAAAACCTGTCAAAAACCAAAACAATGACGTGAAAAGTCACCTGTACGGGTTGGAATCCACAACCTCGGAGCTCATTTTGTCAATTTTCGGTCTGTGGAGTTCCGAGCTGTGAGCATCCTCCATGGCACACTGCTTCTGCTTGCACTTTATCAATTCATTTTCCAACTCTCTCACCCGCAGCTTCAGCTCCTCCACTGTCGCCATTTTTTGAGAAAAACAAGCGCCGCTAAACGACGTCAACGAAACGCGGTGTTGTAAATTGTGTTGTAAATGAGCTGTTTAGACGGACAAACAGGCGCAGAAAAGTACACGTCTTCACAACTAACATCAGCTGTCTGGATGTGTGTTACCGTCAAAAGCGTCCGTGCGGAAAACGAGTACAAACAACACAAGGGTTCCTACATTATTAGCGGATTTTTCCAACAGCCTTTTGAGAATTTGAGCAGGCTGTTGAATTATTTCTCTCTAAAAAGTTTTTTTTTGTAAATTCTGTCAGTTATTGCCATAAACATTTACCCTAAATGTGACTTCTGTGAGGAGCTTACGTCGATGTGTGCGGCCGTAAACGGTCCGACTACCACCACCAAACAACGAAAGTTAGCTCAACAATGAAGCTGGAGATCATTAACCTGCTCTTTAACTGAGACATGGACGAGCTGACAACTCCTGTACGGCAGCAACATAAATTCAGTGTTGACAGACTTTTAAGTTACCTGTCTGTCAAGTCACTGGTGTCGAATAACGACACGCTCACTGTCAGACAGTACAGGTAAGATAGACACAACTGGTTTGTCTCATACTTTCCCAGCGTAGCTAAACAGATATTGCCTAATTCGTGTTTAGCTATCTGATAACATGCTAACAGCTTCCTGTTGTCTTTTCAGTGCTGGTCAGTCAAACCCAACCTTTCTTATCCAGACACCCTCAAACAGCTATGTTCTCAGGAAGAAACCCCCAGGTGAGCTGCTGCCAGGGGCTCACAAGGTAAGGCTTGATAAATTAATAACTTAGGTCAATAAAAAAAATGTTGGCAGTAAACTTTGTGTTGTGTGTAGCCATGACACAAGTCCAGCAGGAGGAGAAGCTTAAATGTGTTTGGTCATAAATATCAAGTCCCTACAAGATTGTCTGGTATCCTCACTTGACAAAAAAAAAATAAAAATAAAATGCATGTAAGTATTGAAGCACTGGTCAAGACTTTTTACAGTGCAGAACCTTTTCAGAACATGTATTTTGGAATAGAGCTGAGCAATGATCCAACTATTTTTGAAATCTAAGTTTAGTATCCAAACTGCTGGAGCTGCAATTTTTTTTGATCAAGGTATAACGTGTCACAGAGACGCTGACAGTCATATTCCCCACACTGAGGAGAGCCAACTTGTTCGAGCAAAAATCATATCCTTGTAATTTTTATACATTTTTTTCCAGTGAAAATGAACGTTAGTGTTTGCAAGGACCTAATAGAAAATGCCCAAAAGAACTACAGTATGTGCTTTGGACAAATTATAGGGAAAATAGAGAAAGCTCTAAGACCATTATTTGTATAATGAACTTTAATTAACTTTCAGCGATCTATTTAAACTCAGGACAATGTAAATGTATTATTGGAAAACTACATTTCCCATTAGTATTCAAATGTATGGTTGTCTGTACACACATTTATCATTTTTCAGTTAGATTGAAGTCAACAGAATTCTTTTCAAAGAAGATTGCTATGGATTTACAGTGACATATCGCTATCTGTGTAGGAAATTGTGAGGGAACTATGGGGGATGTGTGATTTAAGGAGATGGTGATGTTTTCATATAAAATGGTGGATATTTGTTCGCAGATGGACAGGGAGTATCGGGTGCAGAAGGCCCTGTTCTCTGCTGGCTTCCCTGTACCTAAGCCTCTCTTGCACTGCACTGACACTGATGTCATTGGAACAGACTTTTACTTGATGGAGCATGTGAAGGTAAGTCTGGCCAGCGTGAAGTCCCTTCAATTGGATCTTATTATTATTGTTGTTTTGCTTGAGCTTTACTTTATATTCAGATGATAAAAGATGACTCACCTGTGTTTGCACGCTGACACACACACCGAATGCTTGACATACCAAATTGATGCCAAGGCTTTTAAATATGTATTTTACTCTCACACCATTGTCACATATCATGAGATAAAAAAAAGATGCATATTGTGAAAAGATACTCCCTATTGAGCAGGGGCGTGTATTCAGGGATCTTCGTCTCCCTGGAGTGAGTGCAGCAGAGAGAGCAGCTCTGTATGTGGCCTCAGTGGAAGTGTTGGCAAAGCTTCACTCGCTGGACCTCGCAGCACTGAACCTTGAAGGGTATGGAAAAGGACCAGGCTACTGCAAGAGACAAGTGAGATAAGACGTTGTACTCAATAAATCAAAATAACCTTAAAACATCTTCCCCGGGAAAAGGGGTAAGAGCTGTGACATTCAAAAGTGTCTTTCCGTCTCTAAAGGTGTCCACCTGGACGAAGCAGTACACCGCAGCCGCCCACAGAGACATTCCAGCCATGAATGAACTGTCTGATTGGTTGATGAAGAATTTGCCAGCCGGTGATAGCGAGGTCAAGCTTGTCCACGGAGATTTCCGGTTGGACAACGTGATATTCCATCCAACAGAGGTACAACATCTGGAACAATTATTCTTACAAATCTTCTCCATGTGAATAAAATTCTCTGAAGTGTTTTTGATGTCTTAAGGCACGTGTGATAGCAGTGCTGGACTGGGAGCTGTCTACCACTGGGCAGCCCTTGGCAGACTTTGCCTACTTCCTGATGCCCCACTACTGGCCTTCAAACTTCGACATCGTCAGCACAATGGGCAGCTTGAAAGGAATCAAAGGTGCAAATAACAACCCAGAACAACGTAATCAGTACAGATAATGGCTCAGAATAGACTAATGAACATGTTTTGTATCGTTTTTCAAATGAGCAGGAGTCCCATCTGTGGATGACCTGATCTCCATTTACTGCCGATGCCAAGGGATCCCATCTGCTTTGCCACAGTTGAATTTCTACTTGGCCCTGTCTGTCTTTAAAATGGCAGCAATTGCCCAGGTTTGTACCCACCTATGTACAAAGTTCTACTGAAATTTTATTCCTGTTTGCTTCTTTTTTAAATTTATTTTTAAATCTTATTGAAACGGACAGAGAAAACGAAAATATTGTCAAAATATTTTTTTTTTCATACACTATGCTTAAAATGTCTAACGATGGATTAGCAGGGTTGGGTCAGATTACTTTCAATGTTATCATGTTATCCTTGCCAGTTCAACTACAATATCTAATTACACTTAAATTCCTTATTTTTTGTAATCTGATCACTCAATCCAGATTGCGTGGTATCCGTTCCTACCCAAACCCTGTGGATAAATATTGTCTTCTTAACTACAGAGGGACCTGGGTAGATTCTAATCTCATATTCATCATTACTTATTTGCCTCTTTGATCTCTCAGGGGATCTATGCACGGCACCTGCTGGGTAATGCCAGTGCTCCCAATGCAGCAGAGTTCAGCCAGTGTGTGGAGCCATTGGCTAAGGTTGCCTTGCAGCTTGCACAGAGGTGGGTTGCAGTTGTAGCTTTCAGAGTTACAAAAGAGGAAGCCTGTGAATGTTTTTGATTGGTTATAATCAACACAGTGACTCAACAGTTATTTATAAAAGATGCTAGATGCTGTAAATGACTCTCTGACTCATTTCTGCTTTTGCGAGGGTAATTTTATCTGTGCGGTGTCGATGACATATAGTTGGTTACAAGTTATGTAATAGAAGTAGGTGGAAGTCAGATGCTCTTAATTTTGTATTTACTTTATGTGCTAATTTAAGCTTTAATGAGTCTGACAGTTATCATAACGTTGATGGTATTCAGTGTTCTTGCAGGCCAGAAAAACAAATAGTCTCCACCCGCCGCCTTAACTTAAGCCAGGAACAGTTGGAATTTGGCATCCAGCTGCTGCTTCCGATAATTCCCTTTGGCTTGTTTAACACATGAGAGGTGTTTCTTGCCAGGTCCACCACAGGTCCTACAGAAGAAGGTCTCTTCCTGCAGACAGCTAAAGGTCAGGCTGTTCTGCAGCAGGTCAAAGACTTCATGAGCCAGAAAGTGCTTCCTGCTCAGAAGGTCAGTGCCAAAACCTGCCAGAAAGAGACGAGAGATTTGTTTGACACGAACGGATTTGACAGAGCCCAGCAGTTCATTCATGCAATCAGGACTCGTTCACTGGAGCGAGAGAACAAGAAGCCTATTGATTACGTAAATGGTCAATGGACGTCACCATTGGCCGGGCATCATAGTGGCGTTAATGCAGTGCAGCAGAGATGGCATTGCAAATCTTGTGTGGTTTAGTTTGTGGGAGCAGTGGGCGGAGTGGTGTGTTCTTTGTCAAACAGATTTAACAATAAATTAGTTTCTCCTGTAGAAATAACACACTGTAACATAGAGAAATATTTCTGACAAAAAAAAGTATGCAACAAGTTCCCACTGTTGAAGCAACAAGAATTGATTAATATCTGCAATAATGTGTAAAACAAAACAAAAAAACCCTGTTTTTCCAGGAAGTGGAAGAGTACTACTCCAAACATGCTCAGTCTCCACAGAGGTGGCACACTCCCCAAATAGTAGAAGATCTCAAGGTATGTAAAGATATTCTTTTATGTGTCTGACCTTTTATTTAACTTGGCGGCCTCATTCTTTTTTTCCAACAGATGCCTTTCCAAGTAACAGCTATTGTAAAACAAACGATACAGTCAAACGACACATAACACTTCAGAAAATCAAAACAACAATGAAACACACACGAGTTAGAGAACAGAAGAAAAATCTTGATACATAACTCCAAGAGGGATTACTTGAATATCAGTCGAGCAGGTTCAAGGGTCAGGTTTATTTGAATCTTGTCTAAACAGTGCACCTCCCTTCTGAGTCAGCGGCATTCTGTCATACATCATTAAGAGTGTGATCTCGATGTTATTTGTGCCATGCTGAGCCGCTCCAACCTCTTTTTCTCTGCTTGCCATCACAAACATCTGCTTTGAAATAAGAATTCAGTTTGCACATGCACTCTGTATGATACCATGTGTATCTGTGTGGTTCCAGGTGAAAGCCAGGGAGGCAGGCCTGTGGAACCTGTTCCTGCCTGCAGTCAGTGGGCTCAGTCAGCTGGACTATGCTTACATCGCAGAGGAAACTGGACGCTGCCTCTTTGCCCCTGAAGTCTTCAACTGCCAGGCTCCTGGTAAAACATCCCACGTGATTTGAGATCATTTAGAGACCATAGTTACATTTTATATAACGGTCGCATTTTATCAGTCACGTAACCATATTTACAACATGACCTTGCACTTTGTATATACTGTATACATTTTGCATAGATTAGATTCTTTGTATGTTGAGCATAGATTAGATTCAGATGAAATTCTCTCCAAACGGTCGACTTTGCAGGCTTGTTGTCATCATGACAACGTTGCATTTTTTTGTTTAAAACATAAAATGTTACTCTCACAGTATTTGTTTGTCAGATCAGACAACACCACATGATTTAAATCATCGGGTGCATTTTCTTTCCATATGTAGCTCATAATCTCTTAAGAGATTGTGCGGTTTGATGTTTCTCAACAGACACGGGAAATATGGAGGTGCTCCACATGTTTGGCAGTGAGGAGCAGAAGAAGAAGTGGCTGGAGCCTCTGCTCAGAGGAGAGATCCGCTCCTGCTTCTGTATGACAGGTACCTCCATGACCGTGACGACGTCTCAAACGTGCTGAATGTCAAAGTTGCTTTACAAAAGACTGGACAAAAGAAACATCATTTTCTCTCGGGTCAGTGGAGATCTAAATGTTGAAAGTCTGAGGGTTGTAATTGAAAAGGTGGATTACCATGTGCCGACTTCAGGAAGCATCTTGGAACACTTAGTGGAAGTAAATAATGTTCTTCCCAGTTACAAGGTACTGCTAAAAGTCAGCCCTCATGGAGTCTCTTGTGGTTTTCAGCCAAACGTTCCAGTGCTGGTTTCAGTCTGAAACGAGCAACGTTACACGCGGCACTACTGCTTCCGACTCTGGGAAAGGCTTGTTTGGAAAACACTAGCTAGCTATGAGTAATTTCTGCCTGTTTTGTCCCCTTTGCTTTGCACACTGCTTGGAAACAGAGGTTTTCTGTTGCCAGAGGTGATTACAGTGGGTGTTAACCTCCCCATGGTTTTTCGTAAACACAGATGGTGATTAGTAGTGATTTGCGGGATGTTTTTTGTCACCGGTTTGGGTGATTTATTTCAGGGAATGACGTTGAACAGGGACCTCCATCTTGTGCTGATAAACACATCCCACTCTTGACTTCACTAAGAGTCATCTTTTGTAAGGATTTGTAAGGATGAAAATGGTGTGAGTGCACTCTGTTTTAACCGCTCTGCCTGTGGTTTTTCGCTGGAAATTTGGAAAAGAACCTTAAATAAGCAAGGACAGCATGAATATGAAACTTGTTAGAGTTTGAGTCTCATTGCTTAAAGGATAAGTTCGCTCAAAAATTCTGTCATTATCTAATCACCCCTATTCTGATTGAAGATTGGTTGACGTTTGGGGTCGAGTCCACACAACATTTCTGAAACAAAATATTCTTGTTTTTTTTAAATTTAGAAAAAACAACCGAATAAAGGCATCAAATGGCTCCATACAGCTAGACCGGCATAATCCAAGTTTCCGGAAGCCCCCAGATCCCGAATTGATTTGAAAAGACGCCCTTTTTAAAGCTGAAATCTTTACTGTAGCTACCTCTGAAGTGGGTGCACGAGCTTGACCAAGCACCAAGGGTGTGAATACTGTCTTTTAAAATCAGTGTGGGGTCTCGGGGGCTAGTGGAGACTAGATTACACCACCTGTATGGAGCCTTTTCCCTTTCCCTTTTTCACATTTCAAAACATGTGCCATGTCTGAATTTTCCCGTTTGGTTGAACTTATCCTCTAATATCTCTTTGTCTGTGAAAAATCCCTACGTTGTGAATTTTTAAGGTTACCTGTGTTTCCTTTCCCAGAGCCTGATGTGGCCTCCAGCGATGCGACCAACATGGAGTGCACTCTTCGCAGGGACGAAGACGACTACGTCATACACGGCAAGAAATGGTGGAGCAGTGGTACGTCCGTTTCTTTCTTATAGTTATACAAGAAGAAAAACGGCTATGGATAGTTTTCTGCTCCATTAAGGACTTAAAAACTCCATTAGAGAGCCTCATTGAACAACAAGGACCTGTTTTATGTCCGCCCAGATCAACTTGTTTTAAATCATCCTGAGGAAGTTTGCTTAAATCAAAGCATGTTTTTAAAAGGGTGAACCTTAAAAGCTTAAAGATGAGTTTTTATGTAGTCAAGATGTTGCTGTAACAAAAGCTCTGGTGAGATAAATGCTTACCCAAACATCCAACATATGGACAACAAAAAAAAGATGACTCATAGAATAAGCATTGAATAACATAAACAGATTTCACCGGTGTCGAAAACAAAATTCCTGAAGACATTTTATTTTGGAAAATGTGTGCAGGGGGACCAGAACAGGGTCACAGATCTACTGTTTTTTCATCAATTGACATCTTGCTTTTAATAAACAAGTTATTATAACTGATTCAAGGACATTAGTTTGGTTCATATTATCTTGTTTTGAATTACTAAGCATCATCTGACTCTTCACATGAAGTCTCCAACATCGTAAAAATTAAGCCTTAATTAGTTTTTAGGGTTTAATTGTCAGTTATTATCACATAAATAACCAAAACTCACATTAGCGTTTTTAGATGTTTATCATGAACCTCCTAAATCACAGTAAAGTTAACAACATTCCAGATGTTTCCTCTGACACAGATGTGGTCTGAGGCTTTCACTCCCAGCATAAAGGAAAACATTGGCCCTCTGTTTTTATAGTATTTTTCGAATCACCACAGAATTCCCTCTTGTCGTCAAAAATTTAAAGCGCCATGGTTTTGCTAAAAATGAGCTGAATTTCCTCTTCAAATTGTTGTCTTTATGAAATGAACAGTTCATTGGCGCTCTACAGTTAGAGACTCTTTTCTTTCTCGCTGCCTTGGAAGTGAAATTTCCATCAGTCAAAGAAATGTCTGTCCTCTTCCAGCTCCAGTGAAAGTCTCTGTTAGGAAAGAATGTTGATGTGTTGGTGGCGATTTCCATACTCACTGTAGCCTGTGGTTGTCTTATTATTTAAGGGTGGGAATTGTGTGCTTTCGTGGCTCTGCGGTGAGTCATAATGTCCAGACACTCGATCCAAGTTCAATGTAAAACAAAAAGGGAAATTAAGACAAGATGAGGTCGTGTTAATTAAGATTACGTTGAAGGATAGATAGTTTTTCTATTGTACCTCATATTTTCCAAATATCAAATGTCTGGTATAATTTCCAGCTTTGGTAGTTACATAACTAACATTACAGGGTGTTTCCCAATATTTTGGCCGCTGGCAGCCTTAACAACGTGTCCCCTAAAAGAAAATCGATTATTCATATTCATACAGCAGATTTTTCCATTAGAGGACACAAAGTAAAGACATCTCATCTGTGGCTTTTATGCTGTGTTTCATTATGATAATTACACAGCACTTCCCACGTAGCTTTCTTTGAATGACCGCTACTCATCGTGGAGTAAACCACCATAAGTTAAACTCGGTGGAAACGTAGACGACCAAAATGCTGCCTGTAATCCACATGTCGCTGCAGAAGGATGCGGTGCTTTTTTCCCTTTTCTCTAAAGTAGCTGGATGGGAGTGTCTCTAGATGTTGACATGGCAGCTCTGTACTGTTGAGGCTATATAAGACTGTCCCATGAGCACGATGAAGCACTCAAATTATTCCCAGACCTGCAATCTTTTATCTTTAAGCCTTCGGCGTTTTCATTTGCATACACACGCACTCGAGCACAGATGATGTGCATGTGTTTAACATTATCAGTAGTCGCTAGTTGGAAAAGAATAGTCAAACAATTCAGTATAACTTCCTTAAACAGTCATTTGATTTGGTGTTATTGTTTAGAATGTTTGGACACATAATGCTGACTTTACATGATCATTAATTGTTGAAAAAAAGCCTGATGTACGGACTCAGATTACTGTAAATTCAAAGGAAAAGGATTATAGGGTGGAGTCTCACAGAAATGCAATTCCCTTTAACCCGTTTTAATCTTGTGATGTGGAACTTAATACTTATAATACCTTTTCCAGGGAGCCTTTTATTTCTCTTCCTGGAGACTGTTGAAACTGTAGACTAAACTGTTGTCTTTTTAGTCAGACGCACCTAGTTTGTGTATTGCGCGGCGTCCAGCTCCCACGCGTCCAAACTGTACGCTTTTGTGCTTGAAGGTGATGACTAACGGGTACAGCAGATGGAAAGATTGGTAAACAATGACACGTTTCAGGCCTTTATGATCAATCTGTTTGGAGGTTTCGCCAGAAAATGCTGGCCCGCCTCTGTCGTAGCTGCAGTAGTGTAAACAGACTTGAATAAAGCATTAACTCTTGGACTGTGGACATCCAACGCTCTGAGCGTCTGAGATTCCAAATGCGGTGAATGTATTAGGCTTGAGACTAATATGTGATATGTAATATAATGATGGCATTGAATAATTTCAAAGGGGAGAATACCATTTAAAGCAGCCTGGAGAGAGCATTTATAAACCCCTAGAATGTTAAAAATAAAACAATGGACTACACTACAGGAAACCATTTGATCTTTCAAGCTCAATTAAAACCATTATGAAAATATTCATTGAAATAAATAGATAAATATGAGTGAATAAAAACGCCAGTCGCGCTTTTACGCTCAAGTCAAGTCACCCACCCTGACGGCATGGAGGGGTCCTTCCTGCTGTTTGCTGTTCTCTCCGTCTGCCAAATGTTTTTCTACACAATGGGTCACCCACTGCGCACATCAAGCCATCCCTCATCCCAACCCAAAGCCACGGGATGTAATAAAACGCAGTGCAGATGATCTCATGGAAGGCAGCGCAGACTAAAAGGTTGATTTGTTGTTTTTTTTGCGAGGAAAAAGGAAACGCACTCGGAGCAGAGCAACAGATGTTGGCACATGCGCGTCACTGAAGATTCTTGTTCTTTTATTTAGCAAAATACAAAATTTCTACAAAATAGTTTGCAAAGTTGTTACATATAAACTCACTGTACATTTACATTTATCGCACTAAGAAATGATATGTGCGGCTATAGTTGTCTATCGTGTAAGACAGTAAAATGACACTATCTATCTTATGTAATAGTAAAAATATATACATAAAAATGCAATGTTGTATAGGTGCTTATATGGAAATAGTTACATGTTAGAGTCTTAAATGGTAAACGTGCTGGTGGCTTGGTCTTCTGAACCAGACTGGGATTGCGTTTGAGTGCACGTTTTGAGCGCAATCTCCACCGCCGGCTCCTCTTGGACGTGTCTCGGGTGTCTCCCGAGTCGCTGACCAAAGTGTTTGGCAGCCTTGAGGACGTGTCCCCTGAAAGAGGAGCCCATGAAAGCGTAGAGGAGAGGGTTGATGCAGGCGTGGGCCAGCGCCAGGGCCTCTGTCACTTGGATAGCTCGGTCCAGGTTCTTGCTGACTTCACAGTCGGTCACGAGGATGTAGATGATGTCCATCGCTCGGCACAGCTTGACCACGTTGTAGGGCAGCTGGGTGAGCAGGAAAACGGCCACCACGGCCAGCAGGACCCGAAGGGCACGCCACTTCCGGTCTCTTTGCACCCCGGCTGCCTGACTCAGCGCCCGCCCTACGCAGCTGTAGCACACCACCATGACCAAGAAGGGTAGCAAGAACCTCAGGGTCACCTCCAGCAGCTCCAGGGCAGCCTTGGCAGCTCGGGCCATGTCGTGAGGGTAGATGGCTGTGCAGGCCATCCTGTGATGGGAGTGCTTCACCGTGGAGAAGACAAGCTCGGGAATGGCAAGAAAGCTGGCTACCGCCCACAACAGCACGCACACCAGGATCCACTGTCTCCTTACGTGGGGTCCCGTCCCAGTCCTGCCTGTTGGATTGTGGGCCACAGCACGATAGCGATCCACACTGATGCACGCCAGCAGCAGCATACCACAGCTGAAGTTGGTGCTGTAGAGGAAGGAGGTGATCTTGCAGGCAGCTGCGCCCAACTTCCAGCCGTGGACGGCGTCAGCCGCCCAGAAAGGCAGGGTGAAGAGAAGCAGCAGATCTGAAATGGCGAGGTTAAGGATGCACACGTCCGTCAGGGTTCGTAGTCGCACTTTTGATGTGTAGACCACCACTACCAGGGCATTCCCAGCCAGGCCCACCACCAGAGCCAGGGCGTAGATGATTGGGAGGAAGACGCCGGCAAAATTGCGCACCGCCTGCTTATCACAAACGCTGTGTTCATAACTGTAATCGTAGCTGTCATTGAAGTAGTCGTCGTGATAATCGTAGTCTTCCATTTTTTTTGCTGTAGTGACAACAAAAAGAGAACAGTTCAGGGGTTATTTCAAATGGAGTGGAAAAAAAAATCACTTTGCCCTTTTTATTCGCACATGATGTGATGTGTGAGCTGTATAATCAACCCGCTGCATAAACCTGAAATCTGTTTGTTATTTAACAGAACAGGAGCAACGGAAAAACGGTGTTCTGCATCAGAGGAATCTCGCCTGCATGGTTTCCCTAATGGCTTAAGCTCTGTCTGTCTGAAATGTGTGTGGGCTTGAATAACCCCCTTGAGCACAACGCTGTGAAAAAGAGCCGACAAAAGACCCGCAGAGGAACCAGCTACCTTTTGAATTCACTTAGTTTGTATTCTGTCGGACACCAAGTGATTTACAGACTTTAGACCGGCAGCGTTTGGTTTACTATTCTTTTAATATTGATCTCTGTTTGATGATCAACGAGATAAGTATTCATCAGAACGCTGCCATCTCTTCCCCCCCCGAGCACAAGCTGCACTGCCAGCCGATAACATCTACTATGGATTATGTCGGGCTCATGTTTGCAGGGTCCAAGTCTCGAGTAATGCGTGTAGGAGACGGTCAGAGTCGCCAATGAGAGGAAATACGAGGGGGGAGCAATGAGGATGACACAAAAGTACAGCTGTCCCTAGCCTGATACATCCAGGATGTTGTCTTTACTGTAAATGGTTTGTGCTGTGGTTGAACAGGACAGTTCTGTTGAAGGAAGGCTTTCATCCAGATTTCCCAGTTGTTAGCTCCAGATGGAGATGTCGTGTCTACTGAGGACTAATAACTACAGTACTGTGTTTATGCGGGTGTACATGGTGTCTTTGAGTAGCTCTGATTGAACACAGGCCGCTCCTGTTGCTCGGATCAAACTGAGTTGGGAGTTCTACCATGTACACAGTAAAGCGACACTGTCCATGTTTTGTATTTTTCTCCAAATCAGTAACAAGTGGAATTCAGGAAGGTGTGATGCACACGGATGATATCATTCCTGGCTGATAATCAAAATACTTTGTATTACTGGATCATGTTTGGCAAGTAACACTCGCAGATGACAGCAGTCGATTTAAGACTGAAGTCTCCACGTTTTGTTATATAAAGAGTGATTATCTCCTGTATGGGAGGAGTAGGAGTCACTGAAGCAGATGTTCATTGGAACAGAAATATTTCAAGTATTCCACAGCTGTCAACGGCTGCACTTCATATGAAAGGGTAGCGCAACAGGTCGATCCAAGTTTATGTGTTTTTAAAAAGGTCGTTTGTGTTTATTTGATCTTAACAAGCTGAATAGAGATAAAAATGTAGTTAAAGCCTTAATGACAGGTATGTTTGGATATTAGTTCTAATAGCTTGACATAGTGATTAAAAGAATCATTTTGTTACTAACTGTCTTTACGGCTGTTTGAATAAATGTTACTGATGTAAACAGACTTTCAACAGCATTAGAAAACTTTGTTTGTGAATTGAAACGTGTTTATT